>BRDA01060532.1:7157-21868 GCA_036984385.1 Crenuchus spilurus
CAAAACAAAGAGACCGAAACAAAGAGTAACAAAGAGACCAAAACAAAGAGAAAAAACAATGAGAAACAAAGCCAGAGAAACAAAACCAGAGAAACAATGAGAAACAAAGCCAGAGAAACAATGAGAAACAAAGCCAGAGAAACAATGAAAAACAAAGCCAGAGAAACAAAGCCAGAGAAACAATGAGAAACAAAGCCAGAGAAACAATGAGAAACAAAGTCAGAGAAACAACAAAAAACAAAGTCAGAGAAACAACAAAAAACAAAGTCAGAGAAACAACAAAAAACAAAGTCAGAGAAACAACAACTAAGCCAGAGAAACAATGACTAAGCCAGAGAAACGAGAAACAAAGCCAGAGAAACAATGAGAAACAAAGCCAGAGAAAAAACGAGAAACAAAGTCAGAGAAACAACGATAAACAAAGCCAGAGAAACAATGAGAAACAAAGCCAGAGAAACAAAACCAGAGAAACAACGAGAAACAAAGCCAGAGAAACAAAGCCAGAGAAACAAAACCAGAGAAACAACGAGAAACAAAGTCAGAGAAACGAGAAACAAAGTCAGAGAAACAACGATAAACAAAGCCAGAGAAACAATGAGAAACAAAGCCAGAGAAACAACGAGAAACAAAGCCAGAGAAATGAGAAGCAAAGATTGAGAAAAAACAAGAAGTAAAGCCAGAGAAACGAGAAACAACGCCAGAGAATCAATAAGAAACAAAGCCAGAGAAACAACGAGAAACAAAGCCAGAGAAATTAGAAGCAAAGATTGAGAAAAAACAAGAAGCAAAGCCAGAGAAACAACAAGAAACAAAACCAGAGAAATTATGAGAAACTGGGACAAATTTCCCTGAAAAAAACTCTGTGATAGCCAAATTGTACGATAATTAGAACAAACAATAACCAAAGTTCCACTGTATGTTCTTCCACAGTTTCTAAGCTAAATTGACCTCTCCTTAGGTCAGTTCAGCATGGCTTTCACTTAAAACATTAGTTCATTCACAACATTACAACTACAGTTATAATACCGTCATGTTTACTATGTGTGTCCTGGTAAAATGTTGTTTAGCACAACATCTGTTCTCATCAGTGTGTTTAAAATCCACCATAATGTGTGCCAAGGTGGGTCATAATAGTTTTACTTAGAAGGCCAAGTTTGCTAACCAGCCTGATTCATGAGTTACTGTTCCGGTAGCACTGCGGTTAATGAGTAACTCTGCAGGAACTAAGCGAGAATGAATGAAAAGTGCTGCACTAACATCTTAATCACCACGATCAGCTACTACAACATACTTCTTAATTACTCAGTAGGTAGTGAACTGATCAAGTATCTGCTTTCATCTCTTATAGCTTGAAGTGAACCTGTCTCTGATGCTCTGATCAGCTTCATGGGTTGACTTTACTCAACATGACTATTATTAGGCCCAAATGTTCTGAAATTTGATAAAACCTGTTTTCTCCAGACATTCTCAAAACACAATATCAGATACTAGTGTCCAACTCTCCGTGTTGTCATCAGAAGCTCCCTGAATTCAACATTTGAACAGATGTTTAATCCAACTGCTTTGAAGTCTGAATAATATTTTTACTCTGTAACAACCATCACAATGAAAACCACATTATGACACGTCTGTATTAGATCTCTAAGGCGCTTTATTGTGTAACTAATAGTGAACTACCGTTATCACTGACCTACTGTGTAATTAACGAGGATTCCTAAGTAGTTAATGGTAGTAATTAAGGTGTTAATGCAGCACTATTCATTCAGTCTTGTTTAGTTCCTGCATAGTTACCGATTAACTAGGACCACAAAACTATAGTGTTACAATTAGTCTGTAGAAATCCAAACTTATGACTGGCCGAGCATCTGAAATGAGATTTCTTACCAGTGTTAAATTCCTTCTATTCTTGAAAGATCCTCCTCTGTTTGTAGTCAAACAAGCCTCCCGAGGTCCAAAAACAAGCAGCTAGATGATGGAAAAAGGTCTCCAAGAAAATTAACAAGCCAAAGGATGGCGTCTGTGTGTCAGGGGCCGCAGGTGGGATCCTCTGTGCGCCCTCTCGGCAACAAAGCGCATCCTGACCCCGTGACACATCTGAAATCGACGGGCTTTCCTTCAGCTCTGCCCCCCCTTGGTCATCACATCCTGCAGCAGGGTTGCCCCAACTTGCAAAAGCCCTGAGCTCTCTTGGCTTCTTCTGGACTTCAAAAGCAACCAAAAGTATGTACAAGCCTTTGCTGCGTGCACGCCCTTAAACCTTTGCAATTGACACATAGGTTCACGGTAGGGTCGGATGCACAAGTCTGGAGGAGGCCACAAAGAAGTCTGGAAAGGATGAGATGAAGACAACGAGGAAGGTTGAGAGTCAAATGGAGAAAGAAAGAAAGCCTGGCTGACCGTGGCCAAGAGTGAACGCATGACACACGTCACGAGGGGAGGCACCTGGGCCACAGACAAACGTTTGACTCTTGGATTCGAGACCACAGCAGGTGCAAGGACCAAGCGGGCCTGCCGAGACTGTGCGGGGGGAGCACCCTGCCTGCTCCTTGATGCAGGTTGCTAGGTGAGAGCTATAAGCGCTAGCGTTTGGAGGGGAGGGCTAATGATGTCAAATAAAATAAAGCAAACAGTCGGAGGCTAACGAGCACTAATTTAGTGGCGCCCTCCGCAATGAATAAATGAAGAGCTCCCTACCGGCTGGAGCATGGAGGAGTGGAGGAGATAGTGGGAGAGGGAAAGAGAGAAGGGGAATCTACTGAAGAGACCAGGTCCAGATGAATAACCATAAAAGACCTGATACTCAACGGTCAGTCTATTAGAAACCTCCTCCTCCTCCTCGTAAGAGACTGGAGCTCTTCTACTGATGCACAATTTGTGCTAGTCATCCTCTAGTTTAGGCTTGAATCTAGTTTCCAGTTCTGGATTATGTCATTTCTGGTAGTCAATTGAACTGTCAATGTAAATGTTAGGCTACTTAGCACCATATCAACCAGTAAGTACAAAATCCCAGAATAGACTTTGGACTCATGGTCCAGTTTTGAATACCAGGACATTTGGCTGGACTTTGGATTCAATGTCCAGTTTTGAAGACCAGGGCTTTCGGTTGGACTTTGGGTTTATGGTGCAGTTTTTAAGACGAGCACTCTTGGCTGGACTTTGGATTCAACGTATAGTTTTGAAGACCAATGCTCTTGGTTGGACTTTGGACTCATGGTCCAGTTTTTAAGACCAGGGTTCTAGGTTGGACGTTGAATGCAACATCCAGTTTTGCATATCATGGCTCTAGGTTGGACTTTGGATTCAACGTCCAGTTTTGAATGCCAAGGCTCTTGGTTGGACTTTGGATTTATGGGCCAGTTTTTAAGACCAGGGCATTTGGCTGGACTTTGGATTTATGGTCCAGTTTTGAAGACTGGGGCCCTCGGTTGGACTTTGGATTTACGGTCCAGTTTTTAAGACGAGCGCTCTTGGCTGGACTTTGGATTCAATGTATATTTTGAAGACCAAGGCTCTTGATTTGACTTTGGACTCATGGTCCAGTTTTTAAGACCAGGGCTCTAGGTTGGACTTTGAATGCAACATCCAGTTTTACATATCAGGGCTCTTGGTTGGACTTTGGATTCAACGTCCAGTTTTGAATGCTGGTTGGACTTTGGATTTATGGTCCAGTTTTTAAGACGAGCGCTCTTAACTGGACTTTGGATTCAACATATAGTTTTGAAGACCAAGGCTCTTGGTTGGACTTTGGACTCATGGTCCAGTTTTTAAGTCCAAGGTTCTTGGTTGGACTTTGGATTTTTGGTCCAGTTTTGAATACCATGGCTCTTGGTTGGACTTTGGACTCATGGTCCATTTTGAAGACCAAGGCTCTTGGTTGGACTTTGGATGCAACATCTAGTTTTGCATATCAGGGCTCTTGGCTGGACTTTGGATTTATGGTCCAGTTTTGAAGACCAGAGCATTTGGTTAGTTTCTGACTATAAAGCTTGTCTTTAGTGAATATTTTATTTATAGTGAATATTTACTTTAGTGACAATCAGACACTCAAAGTCACAGTTACTGCTATACCTTGAATGAAACACCCAAACAATGGCCCATATTTATCTTAAGATAAGATTCACAATCTGAGATCAGCTTATGTCTTATGTTACACTGGCTAGAACTGCTTGATTGTAGATCAGTGTTCTTACTCTGAATATGACAGATGTTCTAAACAGCAATCCTGCAGTCAGATAGCAAACAATGATTGATTACCTAGAATGGTGGGGGCGGTGTCTGACCTGTCATGGCCAGCGAGTGGAAGTACAAGGCAAGCTTGTCTCATAAAGTGATGGTTTTTAGAACAACCAGGGAAAACTAAGCGTGACCACATTTCTAACACTGCAATGTAAGAATCTTCATCATTTCTAGCTTAATGAACGTGACTGTCTCTCTATTTCCCTTGCTCACCTCTCTCGTCCTCTTTATTTTCACGCTTTGTCGACAGTCTACAGCAAAGCGCTCGGCTTTGATTTGGCTTGTCTCAGAGTCTGTCATGGCCACCACGCGCCGGAAGAACAAGGCACATTCGTTTCCATGCTACTCCATCACCGAGCGCTTATGCAAGAAAGTGAGGAATTCAACTCGGCACAGATCGGCCTCCAGATCACCAGCTATTCTTTTGCAAACTTGCAGATGCACACTGGTGTGTTTCTCCAGAACATTCTGTCTTCTGTTTGGGTCTTCAGGCTTCTTAATGGCTTGTTCATGATACCTCTGATTGCATCCATCCACCTTGAGATGGCTTTACTTTTCATTATGAGGAGGTTGGACCATTATGAAGTTGATACAAAGTTGCTAGATTGGCTGTAATAGTTTAATTGCACACTTTGGTATCATTTTCAAGTCTTCATTAAAATTAGAAGTGAAGATTATTACTTCACAAGCCGTGAAAGGAGGCGTGAAAAGTCCCATTACAGTCCATCAGTTTTTATCGTTAACATCTGCTTTGCAATTCCATCTCTAGGAGCCTGAAGTTACAGTACCAGTCAAAAGTTTGGACACACGTTCTCATTCAATGTTTTTATTATTTTGTTTCCTACATTGTAAATAAACACTGAAGTCATCCAGACTATGAAGGAACACATAAGGAATCATGTAGTAAACTTAAAAGTGTTAAATAAACCAAAATATGTTGTAGATTTTGCTTCAAAGTAGACACACAACTGACGTCTCAATGTCACGTAGCTCAAAGAGAAGCGAAGATGAACGCAGGTAAAAATCAGAATAGTCTTCATTATAACAAGGAAGTGGCTAATGTTCAGATAGCTTAGTAACCCTAATGAAGATAGCCAAGTCACTATTAGCAATATAGCCTAAAAGAAGAAAGGATCAAGATGACCTGTGAATGGAAGGAGGCTGCAGAGTGCATTAGCACAAACAACGACAAGCAACAAATGATAGGAGAGTCAGGGTTTAAATACAGGTTGAGCAATGAATGAAATGTCTACCAGGTGAGGGGCGCAGATGAGATGATGTAGGTGGGTGAAGAGCATTCTGGGAAATGTAGTGAAAGTAGTCTGTGGACATGGTAGAAACCTGAAGGGCAAAGGTTGATGGGAATTGTAGTGTAAGCTGACGGGACTTGAATGGAACCAATGAGGAATGAGAGTGTGTGTGAGAGAGAGGAGCAGAGGAGGGAGCAAGAGCGAGATAGAGAAAGAGAGCTAAACCAAGTGTCAGAAGCAGAGCAGGACTAACGAGTGTGACACTCAGCACATTAAGAGGGCAAGAAATGCAAGTCATGAACTCTTGACAAGGCACAGCTCTTAATTGAGCTGGGAATTCTGCACTTTCCTCCGAGCGCGTTGGCTCCACAGTGATGGTGTATTAGCGGTAGTTAGAAAAGAGGCGGTGGCAGCATCACACGCAATGGAGGAGGCTTGTGCTCGTCTTCTCTTTATTAGAGTCAGGGACGTTGCAAAGTGATGAGAAGAGCCCCTAGTTGATGGGATGGGTTAATTGGTTACTAATATATTGGGAAGGGAAAACTGGCAAATACTTAAAAAAAAAACGAAATAAAATTTTAAATTGAGTGAGAAAAAGCAGATGCTTGACTTGTGCCACTTTCCTGAGTGGAGCCTATAGTGAAGAACACATTGTCTGAATCGTGACCGGACAAAGAACGGATGAACCTCTGCTGGGCCGTCCCATCCTATGTCCTCTGTCTGACCCTACTGGCTGAAGGATCTAAGCCCTAAGCGCCTCCTCCATAACTGCCGTAATACTGAGCGATATTGATATTTTCCCACTAAATGGTACTTAGCCGAAGTATTTCCAAGGCTGAAAAGTCCATGATGGTGTCCCTTCATATCCTTAATGAGATGAGATACATTACACAGATGAAATGAAGAGAGATCTTCACAAATACAGAGATTTGATCAGTATCTGCAGTCCAAAGACTTCAGAGGGCAAAATCTAATCAACGATGAGGATCTTCTAACAACCCAAAAAATCCATAACCCATCAGTAGGTTCTGATGATGTTGAGAGGGCCCGTACGCTCACACAGAGCGAGACCAAGCGCATCACCCATCCCACCCACACCGACAAAGCTCCATGGCAACAGGCAATAAAACCCATCAGCATTAAACCCCATCACAGCACAGTCTATCAAGAGTGAAGTCATGCCACTTGACAGCCTTTTCTCTCCACCCAGCATTCTGAACGTCCTCCCTGATTCGATACGGGCGGCTGTGTGATGGATGCGTTTCAGTGCAGACTGACCGCTTTTTGAGAAGATGGCATGAGCACTTGGCATCAGGCCTTTACTTCATCTCCAGTCAACATCATAAAGCTGAAGACAACCACAGAAGACTCGGTCCAAATGGAGAGACATTGCAAATGAATGCAAAGCAACAACAAACTCACATCGGCATTAATGATTTATGTTAGGGCCGTTTTTTTTATTTTTTACCCTTTTCTTTTTAATAATTCATCCAATATTCACTTTTCTGGGTCAGTCGACAGAGCCTAAAGCAAATACTATAAAGTAGCAGACACACCTCAGAACCAGGGGACGTCTTCAGTGAAGAACATTCTTCATTAATTTTTTAGTTTGGATTATCTTACGAAGGGGAGAACCATATGACTACACTCTTAAAAAAGAGGGTTCTTCAGATTGATAAAGAATGTGCTGTAGATGGTTCTACACAGAGCCTTTCTGAAAATGGTTCTATATAGCACCAAAAAGGGTTTCTCTCTTATTACAAGCCTGACATTGTAACTGCAGCAGAACCTTTTTTGGGGCTATATAGAATCACTTTCAAAAAGGTTCCGTACAGAACTTTCCACAACACTTTCTTCAGCAATCTGAAGTTCTTTAAGTGTTCATGGTTCTGTACAGAAACATTTTATTTTCTAAAGAACCCTTGAAGAACCATTTTTTTTAAAGAGTATAGTCACACTATAAGGGTTCTTTGAGTGTTTATGCATCTATTTTGATTTTTTTTTCCTTTTTAAAGAGTGTACAGGGTTCTCCATTAAGATTTCACAGTTTTTATTTTTTCGTTTTTTTAAGAAATGGTACCATTCTAACAGACAGCATCTCAAAAAATTATATTGTGAAAATAGCCCATGTTCATAATTTAATTTGTCATGTTACATTGACATTTCAAGCCTTTTTTGTGTTTTTTTAAATTTGATCAGTTTGGCTTTTAGCTCATAAAAGTCAGAAATCCAGAATCTTAAAATTATTAGAATATCAGTATCAACACTGAAACTAAAAAAGGATTAAAATAAGTAATTTTATATCTAATAAATATAAAATAAAAGTTGTTTAGTAAAGCTTTGACAAATTATGAACACAAATTGACTCACAATATTAAAATTTTTGGGGATGCTCTAGTATAACACATATAATCTTTATAAAATGTGAAATGCATCATTTTTATTCCTGCAAATTCTGTGCAGATTCCCAAAATCAGTCAGCCTTTAACGTCTTTAAGTTCAGTATTTTTTCACATTTGGGTTATTTTATGATGGTGAATGGGACTTTCAACTCCAACAAGACAGTGCAGGCTGTGTTATGTCACAATCAGACACTTTTAGCTGCAATTAACAATTAGTCTTATTTTGTCTGATTCATACTTCACACCACTGATAACCCACTGATAACACTACTGATAACTCTTTTTCACAGCCTAAAGTTGGCAGATATGGCTGCCATGGACAAGTTGTAATCGCTTAACAGTCCACTGTAAGTTTTAGGATTTTGTCTGAATCTTCAAGCTCAAATCTTACTGTTTTTTTACAGCAACTGCATTAAATAAATGCAAAAATGTTGAAGAATTTAGTAAAATAACCTTTTAAAAGGGCAGAAAATGTGATGTATGTAATATAACAACACATGCTTAACACTTACTGTTGAACACTGTTGTCCTCAAAAACATATTTTCAGGCATCAGTGGAACAGAAACTGAGTGTTCAGATCCATTTGTTTGGGACTCAAACATCAACACAAGAGATTTCCGATCTGTCAATACATGAGTTACAGCTGACGTCACAAATGAAGCTGTCGCCATAGTGGGCACCTACTGTCTGATTCAGGCCTTCAGTATGCTGTGCTGTGGGTGTGACAACAAGAAAGGGGATAAAGGATCATAATTTTATAGACTTTTCAAAATACACAGACCAGAAAGAAAAATGTCTTACCAACTTTAAACGGGCATACTGGACACCAACCAAAAGCAGTAGACTTTGCAGTGCACAATTTATCTCCGGCAAGTAACTCTTGATTAACAACTAAGTTAGCGTTAACTAAGCTAATTAGGTTGGGAAGCTAGTTTGTTTGATGTGAATTTACTTGCGTTTGCTAGTAAAACTGTTTAATAAGACGTTTCAGCAGACTGTGTTATTATTAGATTTGTGCTAAATTACATTTAGAGCTGTTAATTTAAAGCCAATTTTTCTTTAAAACTATAAAGCTCAAAATAAATGCTATGCTAACGTTACAACATGGAATTTAGTCAGCAATTTTCCATTAATTATTTACTTTGATAATCAACTATTTTTTAATCTATTTCTATATTATTAATTTTAAATGTTATTTTTGTATTGCAATGTATATATATATATATATATATATATATATATATATATATATATATATATATATATATATATATATATATATATATTAATATGGTTTTTGTGAAACCGAATAAACCACTACTACTACAATGAATATTTTCTTTTGTTTCAGATGACATATTTTATGCTGTTACCCAGTCTGCTGTGAAGCATTTGTATGCATCTGTGCTTTTGTATGACAAACTTTGTCCTGAATAAGGCAACAGGTTATGAATTAATTATATGTAAATATCGTGAAATGACAGGTTTGGCTGATGACACCAGTAGTCGAAAAAGCTCAGGTGATAATAAATGTGTCGTATCAAATTGAACATTTTTTTCTGTGTATAATTTCTGCTCTGCTGAGTTCAAGTGCAAAGTTTTCTCCATTGTTTTTGTTGCGCAAGATACTCAACATGGCGGTGACCACAACAAAGCCATGTGACTGCAAGGCATGAATACCAAACTGACCACAGACACATCTCAAGCTCAAATATTACTCAGCACTGCCCTCTAAAGGTGCTACACCACCAATCACAATGATGTTTTCATAAGATCCAAGATCAGTCCTGCTTTCTTTGGTTTACTTCAACATAACTGATGACAAGATCCAAAATTCACATTCTATTTACTGCAAAACCAAAAATGCAATAATAACAATAGAACGTAGGTGCTCAGATAACTGCCATGATGTCACAGGATGTAACAAGTGTGACATTTTACAAAGATAAATGGCAAATTCTGTACAGATAAACCCCAGAAAAAGTAGACCTCAGTGGACCATGGATGCTCCAAATGAGAAGTGGGATTCAGCATCATCTCCAGACCTCATTAGCTCTCTGATTAGATGGATCCCATCAGATGTTCCTCATTTAAATTCCAGGTACAGAGTGGAATCCATTCATTTCTTCATGCTGGAACTCCGTGAACTCATTCATGTCTTTATATTTAGGTCTCTCTCAGTTGAGACTGTACTTGTATTTACTAGTAAGTAATAATGGACCATCAAGTTTTACCTGTTGTACTGGGGTACACTGGCACAGCCGTACCCCCCCTGATTGTCAATCAGTAGTAAGGGCACAACTGTTCATCTGTTCTGTGTGGCTCTGCCATTTGTGATAAATGAAGATAATGAACATTAAAGATGTTTTATTAATTATATCTCACGTAAGTTCATTTATTGTGTAATTGTTTACACTTCATTTAATAATTCCTAAATTAAATTATGTTTTTTGTTTTTGTATAATTTGTTTATACTAGCTAGACAAACAGCACTGAGTACTAATATACTGGGTATATCAGGATTCTACATTTGTGTTATTAAAAGTTCACTTTACTAGCTAGCATAAAGAATTTTGCCAAAATAACAGATACTAATTAATCAAATACTGTTACTTTAATGGTCTAAGAAATATTTTTATAGGTTATATGGTCATAAGAAGTCAGAACATACAATGTCATGTCAGAATATTATGACTGGCAGTGCAGAAGGTGAGGCTGAAACAGAGGTGTGGCCGTGTTGGCTCCAAAATTATGGAACGAGCTACTGTTGAAAATCTGCTTAGTGCTCATTTTATAGATTTTAAATCTAAAAGCTTATTTTTACTTAGATTTATATTGTTCTTTGTGAAATTCTAAATCTTTAATAGTTTTTTCTCCTTCGTTTATATGAACTCGGCCCGGAACAGCACAGATGTATAAATAAGTGAGCACACTAGTCAGTTGTAGCAGATTATAAAACCATCACCATGGACAAAGGACGTGATTTGACTGATGTCCTAAAGGACATGATGTTCCAGGTACCAGGTGATGGTGGTAGCATCTCAAACAGCTGGGACGTTGTAGAGTCACTATAGTGAGGATGTACTGAGAATGGACTTCTTGTATATTGAGTGTATATCAACAGCATGTGCCCATTGATGCCAGAGGGGAACAATAACTCCAGCGAGTGTGACAAAGCAAATCAAGAAGCCACAGTGGACCAGTTACCCTCTATAATGAACACAGGAGCAAGGAGGAAACTCTTGATGAATGTCAGGTGAAGAAACAAAAGAAAGCGACTAAGTGTTAGCCTAGCTTTTGGATAAATGCTGGGGCATTATGGGAAATGTAGTACATGGAGTTAATTTGCATGTACTGTAGTTTTGCTAATTGTTTAAGCATGATTTTACTGTAACTGGGGTATGTGCCACACTAAATTGGGGGTCTAATGAGGTCCCTGTCAAGCACAATAAACCAACAGGTCCAATGTGCAGAACCTGGATATCAAACGAGAGGCTTTACTTCTGAACACTGAAAAGCTTCTAAGCAGGTATTCATTAGGAGCCACCATATTGTAGATCTAGTCCTACTGGATTGATGGAGTAGTTTGGGGGCTTTGTTAAATCCTTCGCTGACATTAGAGTCGGCATTTACATTACCCCACCAAGCGCCACATCCATGGGAGGTCGTTGCCATAGCAGCGCACCCTTATGTTGCTTTCAGACGCGTTTAATTATTCACAACCCCATGCCTCGACTATGCGGGAACATCCTCGCCTGCTGCCGCACTACACACACACACACACACACACACACGTGTGATGGCACCCATATTCACCCACATAATACAACAAACACACTTAACAAGCTTCCAGCTTCCATGTAAACAAGATGTGCAGCGTACAGCTCGTCTGCAGAGAAAAACAAAAGTATGAGAGAGTCGCGAGAGGCCTGACAGCGGAATATTAGGATACGTGACAAAATGGGGCTTAAAGTGTCAACAGAAAAGACATGCATTACATAACACCGTCAGTTTTTTGAGAGCGAGCGTGGGCCGCTGAAAGATAAGAAAGCGAGAAAACGGGACCGTTCAGCTGAAGAACCACAACTACAAAGAGCTCCTACACGGTCAGGAGAGCTAAAGTGGACAATGAGTGAAGATACAAGGAGGTGGTTCAGCTGATCAAGGTGCATATGCAGACGTTTTGAGAAGCCCAACACTGGTGATGATAAGATCAAATCCCTAAAAGAGACGTTTGTGTGGTGCATCCAGAGGACACGTCACATCCATCACATGGTCTCTTCACGCTGCTGCCTTCTGGTAGAAGATGCTGCTGTATTCTGACCCTCACTGCTAGACAGTCCAACAGTTTCCTCCCTCAGGATGTCTGACCATCATTACATTTGTCTTGTTATGCGTCTTAGTCCAGTTAGAGGGATTGTACAATAGTATAATATCTGTACTATTGCATGTTTATTGAATGTTATCTTGTGTTCTTTGTATCCTGGAGGAACGTTGTTTCCTTTAATTATGTACTGTACTGTACATGCGGCACGGTGGCTTAGTGGTTAGCATGTTCGCCTCTCAGCGCTGAGGTCTTGGGTTCGAGTCCCCATCTGGGTGGAGTTTCCATGTTCTCTCTGTGTCTGTGTGGGTTTCCTCTGGGGTCTCCGGTTTCCTCCCAGTCCAAAAACATTATTAGAGGTTAGATTGTCCATGTGTGTGTGTGTGTGTGTGTGTGTGCACCCCGCAATGGATTGGCGCCTTGTCCTGGGCTTGGTTGAACAGTGTAATGCCCTGTGCCCAGTGAGGGGGTAGGGGACTAACCGCGACCCTGATAAGAATTTAGTGGGTGTGATAATGGATGGATGGATGGATGGATGGATGGATGGATGTACTGTACTGTACTGTATATCTGAAATGACAGTAATCTGTTTAGCTTGAACATTATTTAAAGGCCTTGACAGTTTGATAAATTAGGTTTTGTACTAATTAATACATTATTTCATTATTAGCATTGTAGTAACCTTCAGTCATCAAACATGGCTGAGCGACCACATTTGGGTTAGTGTCCCAGCATCTCTGTAAGTCAATCAGACTCTCATGCTAGACTACAAAGGCATTACAATGGACCAGGCCACAATCATATGGCCTCACCTACTCACACCAGTCACTCTCAGGTCACCGTGAAACAGCTCATTATTTGCTCTTAAACAACTTACAAAACTCTTGGAGCTTCTCCAGAGAAACACTGACACACACACCACATTCCTAATGAGGCTTAACAAGGGGCATGTGAGTGGGATGTTAGCAGCTGCTCTCAGAATCTCTCTATTAGAGAAATAGTGAACTATAGTTACTCAAACATCACCACCTCTATAGATCATTACCAAACGCTGACACACAAATGGCTCAGTAATGGACCTACGGTACACTATTAGGAAGCAGAAATCATTATTTTATAACCTGCATACACCCATAATGCACTGCTCACTGTAGTGAACAGGTGATTTACACGATTACACAATGTTATGTAATGTAGAATAAGTAAGAACCACTGTAGGGTCCCATTATATGAAACAAATGGAAGAGGGAGGCAAAGCACTCAGTGCCAAGAAGCACAGTGGAGTTTGGTAACGGGACATCCCACGTATACACCTGAGGCCTTGTTTTCTATGTACAAAAGTAAACATGAGCAGTCTCTAAACATCACAAAATCATCCATTGTTGTTCATTTTTTATTGGCTGTTGTAATGCCTGAATATAAACACAACACTTTTGTTTTTGCTCCCATTTTTCATGAGCTGGACTCAAAGATCTAAGACTTTTACTGTGTACATAAAAGACCTTTTTCTCTCTAATATTGTTCACAAATTTGTCTTTGGCTACGTTCACATTACCAGCCTGAAGTGACTCAAATCCCATCTTTTGCCTTAATGTGGCTCAGGTCTGATCCCATCTTTAGAAATCAGATTTTGCTTGTACACATGTGTGTAGTGGTGACGCAGCGTTGGGTTCACTCGTTTACTCACGTAGCTGTAAAACAGGGATACTCATTGCGCGGCTCCTGAGCCACATGCGGCTCGCCGTGCTTTATTGGTGGCTCTCGTGACCGGTTACGAAAGTACGTCAGAACAGCCAAAGTATTTTTAAAGCATGCTAGAGAGACATATACTGTAATGTGCTTTACATTCCAAGCACTTGCCCTCTCATTTTGCCTCAATTAAAGTTGGTACCAAATCGGGGATACTGTGGAACCTGGCAACACAGACACTGTTTTCAACAGCAGGCTGCACGAGACTCTGCTGTTGCCAGGTTCACGGTTTAACACTTATAAAAGAACTAATAAAACACTCATGTTACCATATTATTAATGACCAGTGTTGGGAACGTTACTTTAAAAAAGTAATTAGTTATAGTTACTCACTACTTGTTCAAAAAAGTAACTTAGTTAGTAACTGAATTACTCTATAATAAAAGTAACTCGTTACCAGGGAAAGTAACTATTTGCATTACAGTTAAAAGAAGTTAATGACCAGTAACGTCAACGGCGTTATAACGACAGGAAAAGTAATTAATTATTTTATCCCGTTACTGACAAAATGACGTCGTTACGTAACGCCGTTATTTTTAACGCCGTTATTCCCAACACTGTTAATGACTTTAAGATAAATAGCAATAATCATAATAAATCCCTTATAAACAAAATACTAAGTCATACACTCGTACACAGTTGTTTTGCCATTCACTTCAAACATGTGACAGACATATTCTGGGCTAGTTTAAGCTTCTAAAGGGCGGGTTTTAGACTGACTTTAGGCTGGATATTTTAGTTGGACCTGG
>BRDA01060537.1:8793-25096 GCA_036984385.1 Crenuchus spilurus
ATATATATATATATATATATATATATATATATATATATATATATATATATATATATATATATATATATATATATATATATATATATATATATATGTGTGTGTGTGTGTGTGTGTGTGTGTGTGTGTGTGTATGTGTATATATATATATATAATACATGCAAAATTACACATCAAGCTGATTTGGTTTTAATGTTGATACTGTTTATTAGTCATTTACTACAAACTCCAAATGAAATATTCCCATAATTAGAGATTTTGGATTTCTGATTTTCATGAGCTCTAAGCCAACATGATCAACATTAAAACAATAAAAAAGCTTGAAATATGTAACGGTAGTCATGGTAGTACCGGATTATGGTAGTACCACACATGTGTCACAAAATGTGGTCACAAAAAGCAAAAGAGAAATGTCCATCATGTTAAATATTTTGTCAGTAACAATCTTCATCATATTTAATAATATTTTGAATGATGGAAAGCTCATATGTAAATAAACATTTGTGAGTTGTGAAGTGAGCATTTAACATTGTTGCACTAAGCTGGTGTTCATGTAAATGTGACTATAAACAAGACTAGACTTTTGCACAACTATTCAATGAAAACGGTGGCATTTATTTCTACCAAAATGCTTGTTTGAGCTTGTTGGGTCACGTTGGGTTATTTGCACAGTGCAAAGTAGACTGTTCTAGCCAATTGGTCAACTTTCAACATTAATTAACAACACCTGTAGAAGCTAATTACAAATTAGAACAGAGATGTGGAATAAACACAAATATTATTTCTCTATGCTGTATACTGTATTTTTCAAGTTGTAATGATGGACTGACAGAATGAGTTGGTTCTGGTTTAGTTAATTTAGTTACAATGTTTGTTTCCACTAAAAATGTAAAGTAATAACCAGTGGCATCTCTAGTATAGAAAGACAGGTGGGGCACAATAAATTATGTGGACAGCATTCCACTTGTGATTGAAATTCTGTTAATTCAGCCACAAATGCACCTCATCAATGAAATTCCAAAAAGTATAATCTGGTACTGTGCTGAATTCGGCACTCCCACCATGAGATGCATCCCCTGTTGGGAGACTTATTTAGCGGTGGTATTCTGTAGCCTTTACTTTAGTTATTGTGACCAAAAGAACTTAAATACAATCCATTTCAGTCATGAATAAAGGAAATAAAACTTTTACTGAGATAAGATGACTGTCTGTGTATCTAACTGTTAACTTTAATTAAATTGTTGACGTGATTCATTATATTGTCTACCTAGCAGCGGCTAACAGTTACTGTGATGTTTTTGAGTGGAAAGCTGCATAGCAACGCTGACACCATAAATTATATTCACATAAGCTCATGTATGCAAATCTTTAATTTTTTATTGGGTGGTGCCAGCATGGGCCAGCATTAGTGTGCCCCACAGCTCATTACTGAATTCGTGTTGCACATGCACACAGTGTTTTCTACTGCTCACTTGCTTAAACAGATGCTGATGGGCCGGCCCCATACACACTAACTAAATGAAGACTGCTGAAAGTACTGACCTTATGCAGAACGTACCTGAATATTTTATATGTATTGGGAAATACTGCCATTTTCATAAGTCAAATACACAACAATGTTAGAAATAATATTTAAATAAAATACATTTAAACAAAATTATTGATTATGTCACACACTGCTCTACAGTGACATCTGCTGGAGCCAGGTCCCACCTGCCCCTATTGTAGAGATGTCCCTAGTAATATATAATGTAAAAAACATGAAAACCAAAACAGCAACCCAAGAAGAAAATGAACAACTGGGTCAAATTAACCTTATATTTAGGTAAGTGTACAACCCAGCCTGCTAAGTTGTTTATATAACCCAGTATTTATTTTTTGTGTGTGTGAGTTGTTCCAGTTTCATACACTAAGAGCATATAAATGTAATCAGTGATAAATGGAGTAAAGGAGGAGTAAGAAATGATGCAGAGAATCAAATAAACTACACATTTTAATTAAAGAACTACAAAACACAGCTATGCAGTAGTGAACCTGATAAAATATGTAGCAGTGGTATAGGATACCTGGAAACTATATGTAGTAAAGTGGTCAGTAAATATATAAAGACTACAGTACATTAGTGTAGCATAGAATAGTATGTCAGAGGAACATAGAAAAATGATGTAGATAAGCATGGTTAACTCAGCTAGCATCTAAGCAGCACAAAGGAATGGCCTGTGTAAGTAAAGCTTTGTATAACAGAACTACAGTACTGAGTTGCTAATAGTGTCCCCATGTCTGATAACAGTCCTATGTTGCAGATGGGGATAGACATTCATGGTACATGTACTCTACTGACTCTAATGGCCCTAACTCTACAAGGCCCACATTTTGCTTGCTGTGTTGGATAGAGTAAAATGACCACCATTTGGTGTTGAAATTTGTACTTGATTAGACAAAATGTTGCTGATATACACTACACTATCCCATAATTAGATATATAAATAAATATTGTTTATACTATGTCCAAAAATACTATATCAGTAGGAGATCGGAAATGTCACAGTATGAATGTGGAACACAACTCCATAAATGTGCACTACAACCAACATCACACTCAGATGTAGAGAGCAGAGACAAATCACTAAAAGCATTGTTAAGTGCAGTGTGGAGAAGCAAACATGAACAGGCAAATCCCAGTGCAGCTGGTAGGGGGTCCTGTTTTACTGCAGGACCACCATTTAGCAAGACACTGTAAGAGGAGATGGAACTGGGTCACTTATACGACAAGCAAATATATCACACAAGCTGTAAAGGAGCTTTACCCATACAACTGAACAGGTGTTGATACACAACTGTCAATGTGCTCTTTAGCTTGCTTAACTTTCCCAAAGCAACAAGCAGCAATGTCTGCAGACTCAAATTTGGTCTGTTTTACATCATTTTTTGTCAAATGCCTTGACTATAAATTGGCTCAAATTATAAGTCTAAATGATATAGAGATTGAAAAATGGCCTTGTAATTAAAAATGCATGAAAATCGCAAAACATCGGCCCTTTAAACTCTGAACTAAAGGCATTTTGGTGGTCTATATGTTCAGCTAATTGAAAACCAATCAAAGAAGACATACATGCAACATCTGGTCTGTTAGATGGATGAGCTTTCTAAAATAAATCACCTCTTTCACACCCTTTAGAGATACCCAATAATACACTCAGTTACCAATGTGTGTCAGTAAATGAAGGTTTTTCTCCTTCTGGTCACTGGAGACCAGTAGGACTACATACAGTGTATGCATCTTCTCAATTGCCTGTTGATTGGATGTGCAAGAGAGGAAAGAAGCAGAGAAACATATAGATGATTTTGTTTTGCCTGAGAGTGTGTGTTTCGAGAGCAAATGTAAGCAGAGGCCCATTGGGAATATAACAGACAGCAGCACAATACATAATTAACCTGAATGCCACTCTACTTCTCTATAAAATCCCATTGCTGTCATTTGTAAACTCCAGACACTCCAAACAGACTGAAAAATAAAGTCCCATTTGTTTCTTTACCCAAAAGGCCAGAACAATTTCAGTACTAATGAGGATATGGTGGTGACATTTGGATTAAATAAACCTCAGTCTGTGTAAGACCAGAGGTGGATTTGGAAGTCCTGGGCCCCAAAACAATGTCATGTCTAGGGGCCCTGATGAAACGGATTCTTTTTTATACTTATGGTCTGGTACAGACTTAAACATAAATTAATTATTATTTTTAATTATTAATACATATAAATGATTATACATAAATTTTAAACATTGCTTAAACTTTATTATTCATAATATTTTATTAGGAATGACTAGTTACTATTAATACTATACTAATAATAACTATAATAATAATTATTAATAATAATAAAATAATATTAATAATTAATAAAATACAAATTATAAAATATTAATAAACTGTTAAAATCATGTAATGTAAAATTATCACCCAATTTTGTGTTACACCTCGATAATCAACTTCACTCCAATTCATTAGCACCAATTTTACACTTATGTTTGGACTATATAGTCAATAGACCTCTTTACATAAAATTATACCTCATTTTTGAGTAAAATTAAACAGAAGTTCTGAATTATACTGACAATAGTTAAACTTAGAAGAATGTAAATGGATGGCTTATCACAGACTTATAGACACACACACACACACACACACACACACACACACACACACACACACACACACACACACACAGCTTTGAATGTTAATGGATTTTAATATGAAACCTATGATATTAAAATACATTTATCTGATGTGAAACAGGCAGAACAAACGTACATGTTAACAACTTACAGTGTCAGGTAAACACAGACTACTGGCCAAATCGCAAAACACTGGTTTGCAAGTCCAAATGGACTGACCACTGAGACGGCCAATCACACACTAGCAAGAAATGGCAGAGCCAATCGATGAGCTTGTGAGCAGTCTAAAGACAAATAGGCTTCTGACTGAGTGGCCGTTTTTTGCTGGGTCCTAGTGCTCGATCCGTTTTTTTTTAATATAGCGTAACACTGTTTTTGAACGGAAGAATCAGAGAACCAAAACTGTCTTTTGAAAAAGCCGCTGTCCCCCACCCCCACTCCCAAATTACACCCGTGGTGTACAGTATCTCTTTAGTGTGGAACAACAAAAACAATTTTGCTTTTTTTTTTGCCAATCTCTTTTGGCCAGCAGGGGGCCCCCTTATCTCCGGGGCCCCAAGCAATTGCGTGGTTTGCCTGTTGGTCAAGTCCACCACTGAGTAAGACTAACATGTATGTTTACAGTGCAGGTAGACAGGTGTTCATTTCTCATGACTTATATCTGTGGCTGTAGGAGTGGAAGCCGGCAAATGTCCAGCTGTGTGTGAATGTACTGGACAACAAACTCCATTCAGAAGAAGCAACAGGAATTTCTGAACAGTTTAGAAATTGGATTTATTGCTGGATGCTTTATTGGTGAATGCCTTTTCACAACATGGACAACACATTTTAATCTCTCATAACCTTTCACAGAAGGTGTATTTGGACACTGATGCTGAACATTTTCAGCTCATGTTGTAACATCAGTCATTTCACACAGACTGAGGTGTATTTGGTCAAGATTTCAGCCCCAGATCTTCATTAGTACTGAAGTCATTTGTGCAAATGGGTCACCCTGTACTTTGTGACCAGTATTACTGAAAAAAAGAATTTCTCAATTCTAATCAATTTTCAAAGTAATCAATTTTCTAATTCTCTAAAAAAATTTCCCCCTAGAAAGTTCACTTTATTACTTCAACAACCAAAACAACTTGCAGAAAGAGGGAGCATCATTTATAAATCACACTGCCAGCTGTAACAGAAGCAAATGTAAGCAATATCTTTGAGATTTACCATCTTCTACATAGTCATATCAGAAGATTATGACCATACTGGTTTGGTATGAACTCTGCCTGGGACTTCACAGATGCTACAATATCAGCACGCCAGTCAGTCATAGCAGAGTACAAAACAATTGTCATGGGTAAAGGATGTGATGTGACTGATGTCCAAAAAGGCAAGATAATAGTGGGTGTAGCATCTCAAAAACTGCTAACTTTGTGGGATGTTCTAGAGCTGCTATAGTGAAGATGTTCTGAGAATGAACTTATTTAACATAGAGTGTCTCCAAACAACATCACAGTAGTGCCCACACACCACTGATGCCATGGCTCCAGCAAGTGGTACAGAGCAATCAACATGCCACAATGGACTAGTTAACCTCTATAATGAACACAGGAGCAATGAGGAAAATGGCAGGGATCTTCCACACTGACCCAAGGGTGATTCTCATTATTAGGTAGGTGGTCATAATAGAAAGATAGATAGATCACTTTATTAATCTCAGAAAGACAGTCAGGTATTACAGCAGTACAAGTACAGTAAGAGAACAAAAAAACCACACACACAAAGTAATATACGGAATATGGAAGGAATGATATAGTGATAGATGCATCACCTGCAATGTATCTATGTGAGTATGAATGAATAGTGGCAGTACATAGTTAAATGAGTGAAGAGGTGTTATACAGTGTGAACAACTCTTTTAATATATCAGTTACAATATTCTGATATGACTGTGTATTATTAGTTTTTTTTTTTTTAAACTTTATTTAACCAGGAAGTCCCATTGAGATAAAAAAAAAACTCTTTTTCAAGAGAAACCTGGCCAAGATCGGCGGCAACAAACACAACATAGTTTCACACCTCAGTAAGACAACCAATTTAAAAAACATCAAATAAAAAATAAAAAAATAAAATTCATTTTAAAAAATAAATAAAATTCATTAAAAATTTAAATTAAAACAACTTAAAAACTACAGGTGCAAGTTATAGAGTCAGTCTCAAGACATTTCAGTTTTGATTTAAAAGCACTTAGTGAAATTAACTCTGTCAGTTTCCAGTCTTTCTGCAATGTATTCCATTTAGAAGGTGCCGAATAGAAAAAAGCCTTTTTTCCCAATTCAGTCTGAGCAAATGGAACAGAAAGCATCAAAAAGTCTTGTGAGTGGATGGAGTAAGAGACAGTGTTTTTCTTTTCAATCAAAGTACAAATGTAAGAGGGAAGAAATTCACATATTGCCTTGTATATAAATATATACCAATGGCAGAGCCTTCTGGTGGCCAGAGCAGGCCATTCTATCCTTGAGTACAACTCACAGTGATGTGTCAATGCCTTACAATTTGTTATGAACCTCAAAGAGGCATGATAAACAGTGTCAATTGTTTGAAGACATTTAGCAGACGAGTTCATATACAAAAGATCCCCATAATCCAACAGTGGTAAAAAGTGGCAGAAACTAAAACTAGTCACTTTTTCGCTTTAAAAGAAAAGCATAGGTTATTTTGAAAGTAAAAACCTAGTTTTATTCTGAGCCTCTTCACCAGTTTCTCCACATGGGGCTTAAAAGTAAGATAGTCGTCAATCAATATTCCCAAATATTTATACACATGTACCTGCTCTATTTCAATTCCTTCAAGCATGGTCACAGAGGGAATCAAAAGTGCCTTCTTCTGGCATTGGAAAACAACATAAGCTTTGTCTTGTTAGCATTAAGAACAAGTTTCAGCTGAAGTAATGAATGTTGGATGGTATCAAAAGCTTTCTGCAGTGATTCAACAGCCTGAGGAAGCGTCGATCCACAGCAGTAAATAACTGTGTCATTGGCATAACAGTGCAATCCAGCATCTGACACATTTAGACCCAAATCATTAATATAAATAATGAATAAAAGAGGACCCAGTACAGAACCCTGTGGTACCCCTTTATGTACAGTGGCATATTCTGAACAAAATCCATCATATTTTACACATTGAGATCTATTATTGAGGTAGTTTGAGAACCAAGCCACTGCTTTCTCAGAGAGTCCTGACAGAAGAAGCTTAAGTTTTAAAATGTCATGATCAACTGTATCAAATGCTTTTGACAAATCAATAAAAAATGTTGCACAACATAGTTTCTTATCAAGTACAACCAATATATAATTTACCACCCTCCCTGCAGCTGTAATGGTGCTATGTTTTTTTTCTGCAACCTGATTGATGTGTTGTTAAAATAGCATTAGTACATAAAAGCACAGAAAGGTTAGATATTGGTCTATAATTTGTTAAAATTGTTGGATCACCACTTTTTAATAAAGGGAGAACATAGGCTGATTTCCATATGGAAGGTATTTCATTATTTTTCATAGTGAGATTAAAAAGTTTTGCAAGCGGCGCTGCTACAAAATCAGCTGCCAATTTCAAATAATAGGTCCAGATACATAAAATTAAATCAGGTCCAGAAGACTTTCTGTGGTCTATAGCTTTAAGAGCTTTGCAGACTTCATAAGCAGTGATTGAGTCAAAATTTAATGTTTGACCATTATACACTGGGGAATCCATGGCATGATAATAACAAGCAGGTCCCATAGTGTCAAACAAAGAGGCAGAAGATATAAAATGATTGTTAAAACAGTTTAACAACTCCGCTTTATCATAGATGGGAACAGAATCTTTTAAAACAAGTTGGGAAACCCTGAGAGTTTTTACTCCATGAAAGAGATTTAACTTTCCAAAATGTTTGTGGATTAAAATAAAAAATCTTAAGATTTTCAGTGGAGACATCTGATTTGGGGTTTTTTTGATTAAAGAAGAGCATTTGTTTCTTATTTCTGTCTGAATTTAAGCCAATCAAGAGTAGAATCTGTTTTTCTTGCAATGGCCCAAGCCCGATTATGCTCCTGAACAACCACAGCCAGATCTGTGGAAAACCAGGGGTTTTCTCTCCCTTTCACTCTGTATTTCTTTAATGGAGTATGTTTGTTTACAATCTGCATAAAACCATTTCTGAAAAATGTCTAGGCCATCTCTACATCAAGAATCAAATCTATTTTACTCCAGTCAAAATTGAACAAGTCATGTTGAAAAGCTTGTTCACTAAAACTTTTTAGATTCCTCTTATAAATAACATGTGGCTTTTGTTAACACACCAAGGAATGAAAATTTATGTGGAACTTTGGTGAGAATTAGATCAATCAAAGTGGACTTCTTAATGCTTTTAAAATTTGGCCTAGTAGGTGAATTTACTAACTGGGTAAGATTAATTGAATCAAAGAAAAGTTTAAACTCATCAGAGGCTGTTGTAAGCCAATCCCAGTTCAAGTCACCAGCTAAAACAAGCTCACCATAATTCAATTTGGACAAGAGATGTTTTAGAGTTTGTAAGGCTTCTTTAGAGGCAGAAGGGGGCCTATTGCACCCAACTACAGTTAAACAAAGATTCTTAGCAATTTTCACATTCACTGCCAAAAATTCTAGTTGCTTGCAAATGGAATCAGACAACACTACACAAGCACCAAATTTTTATTTGACATAAATGGCAACACCACCACCTTTTTTTTGCCGGTCTACACAATGCACATTGTACCCAGTCAAATTAAAATCTTCATCAGAAGTAGAATTAGTAAGCCAAGTTTCTGAAATTACTATGACATCTGCATTTGTTGACTCAGCCCAAATCCTGATCATGTGAATTTTAGGTAATAAACTATGTACATTAAGATGAACAAATTTAAGACCAGACAACAATTTAAAATCAGATGGTGTCTGGATACATTGTAACTCTGGACCAGGATTAGGTTGAACATTACCAGGTATAAACAACAATAAAACAATTAACATTTTTGTCTTTGTAATGTTATATGTTAAAACTGACATTTGATGTGATGAAGACCAACAAAATCTTTTACAAAACATAAAGTAGTTGTTTAAAACTAAGAGGTTCTGAAGATGAGGTAAGTCTCTGAACAGTTTAAGTGATAAGTTCATGTCCTAGGCCAAATGGACTGGTGATTGCACAGGATGTACAGCAGTTGTATTTTAAGTGCAACAATACACAGTATTCCACTGGCTAAACACATTAGTAGATATACTCACCCAGGGATGGTAACTTCTCCCAAAAATCCAAACAACCAATAAACAGAACAAAGTCCCAAATCATGCCATATTCATTATGCTAACTGCTGAAGCACACACTTCCATCAAGTGACAGCAGGATTCAGTGCTACAACGAAAGACATCAAACACATTGTATCTTAAGTGGGAAATGGTTAAATTGGACGTTTAGCTGAATTACTGCTTTAAATGACTACACAAATGAGAAAAACTACCTGAGTACACTCCAAAATGCACACACCTGAACACACTGGCTGAAAATAAATCTGTGAGATGCACTGGCTGAAGCTAACCACATTTGCTGGCAGGTAATTGAAAGCTGAGAAAAGTGAAAGTGAAGAAATCGGTCTTACTTAGTGCTGTCTTTCAGTCTACCACTAGAATTGAGCCACAAAAACATGTGTGTGCACACAAACACACAGATGCTAGCAGGCCTCTGTGACCCATTAAGCATGTGTTAATTAATGTGTGCATTGTCTGAGTGTTTTTTTCTCTTTCTTTTAGTCAACTATTCCCCTACTTACTGCTGATGAACCAACACTCAATTAGAGAACAATACAATGCTGCTCAATTAACTCTCTCTCTCTCTCTCTTAATTAATTAGCATTAGTGGTGATTAACAGGCTCTCCAGGCAAGCATGTTTGCACACTTCTTGTGTGTGTGTGTGTGTGTGTTCTTACTAGCCGTGTAGAGGGATTTTAACATGTTTCTCACAAGGCTGACAAATGACCTATTAATTATCTAATGTTGTCTGACAACAGCCGCTTGATAAAGATGTATGTTTGTGCATGAGGTAGAGAGAGATAGAGCAGGAGGAGGAGGGGTAGAACAGCAATACTGCTTCTGCTGCCTGCCAGCCAACAAATTCAGCTCACACACACACACGCACGCATGCACGCACGCATGCACGCACGCACACACACACACACACCAGCATATGTATACTATATGTTCAGAAAATATTAATGAAAATCTGAGAATATTGAATAGAATTTGAGAAAACTGAATGAAAAGGTGAGAACATTGATTTCAGATATTCTGTATGGACAATAAATGCTCAAGATGCTTTTCACTTTAATGATAATTGTTCATTATCATTATTATACTATTCATTATAATATTAATATACTATTATATTAATTAATATTATTATTTTATAGTATACAAACATATTTGTATTGTGCCTGACATGGTCTTAAGACTCACACACTCAGCTCAAATAACTCACATACTTAATTTGTTTCTGATTTAAAATGGTAAAAGTATTTGAGTGAATTTATTATTTCTAATGATAAAATGTATCCAAACTCTATGAAATATATGTTATAATGTTACACTGAAAAAATTATGCTGAATTTACAGTATTTGACATGTATATCTCAGTTTGGTAATTTTTCTGTGCACACCCACTACACCTGGCAGTAAACAGATGACTATCCTTGTGTGAGGGACCACCTGTGCAGGACCAATTATTTCCACTTGAAAACAATACATTAGTGCAGTTTTGTGTTTCAGTTACATTAGCAGATTATTATGTAATAATGTGAAAATGTTGTAGCAAATGTCATTTTTTAGATTAGTATTATTCTCTCTCTCTCTCTCTCTCTCTCTCTCTCTCTCTCTCTCTCTCTCTCTCTCTCTCTCTCTCTCTCACACACACACACACACACACACACACACACACACACACAAAACACACACACCTACATAAGGATAATGCAGTGCAGTAATAAACCACAATCAATACAACTAAGGATGAGGCAGACGAAGGTCAACTGCAGCATGTCATATCATTATGGCCTTCAAACCACTTATAGACACGAATATTGTAGCTATCTTAGCCAAAGCTTCATATTTAGCTACAATACTTGGCTAACTGCTTCTTCATGACAGACAGATTTCAGTTTAGTCAGTAAGTTTGTCCTGTTACTGAATCATGTTTGTTCACTTAAATGAGAAAAAAAGCAACAGGCGTAGATATTTTCAGTCCATTTTAGACTTTTAATTAAATGTATAAGCATGCTTTAGAAATGAAGTTAGCTAATAAAAATTACTTAAAATCTTCTGAAGTTCAGTCGTGTTAGTCAACATACAGCACATTTGTGTGATCACTCATACCAATACACAAAAACTCTTTTCTGACTATTAAAAATGTCCTTTTGTCCAGTAACTTTTGTATTCATTTTTGTGAGTTTATTGTACAATGTTACATGACATCACACATGAAATGAACTAGAGAGGCTATTGGTAAAGTCCCTCAAGCCATTGCAGAAGAGACGTTAGGTTTGATAGGGCTCAAAGATGTAAAAGTAAATTGTAGCTTTGCCATGATCATAACCAATTCACTGACCATCAATACAACTGCCATAGAAACAGTAAAGGATACTTACATGGAGTTTGTCGACATGCACTTAATATTTAGACTCTGACAGGATTTCAGCAGTTATCTGAATATTGAAGTGCTCATGTATACAGCATGTTCCATTTATTAAAACTGGGTTAAGGCCTAAAAATCTGATTAAGAAAGGCTGGATTTCAACTCTGGAAGTAGGGTTTTCAGAACATCCATACTCATTTTTTCATAATCATTTTTCACATTTACACATGTCCCAGAAACAGCAAGCATATTTTATAACAGGGCATGTGCGATGGCAAAACAAATATGGACTTCAAATATACCTCGTCTTCTAGATAATTTGAGACACTCTTAAAAAGCTCCCAAAACAAATTTTAAATGTAAAGTGCTTAATGAAGTTTAAAATGTATGCCATATTGTTGTGCTCTGAGTTTATTGAGCAATCACTAAGCAGAAATCTAATTATTGATTGAGTCATGTAGACCCAAAATTTTGTATTCTCTGAAATGCCCAAGTGTGTTTACATTTTTCAAACAAATCACAGAAAAAATCTCTTTTTAAAGAACAAACAACCAACTGAGCATATCCACAGTGCTGGGAATTAATTATTATGGTTTCCATGTAACTTATGCAATTTAATATAAATTCTATTTAGTGGATATAATTGATGGTATAAATTGCATTAAATGAACACGTGATCATCTACTGTCCTTTTAGAAGGTTTTTTGTTTTCTAAATCATTGCATATATTTGTTGTTGAATTGGGTAACTTTTTAGATTGTGTAAGTTAAGTCCATTTAACAGGCACAAATCAAATATTGTATGTTGGACCATCAGGAATTAGGTCTATGCCCAAAGTAGACTTGTGTCATACAGAGGTTTGTGCCATAATGATAAAACTGTAATGTTTTTTAATAAACCAGCAAGTTTATGCACAATGGAAACCATGTAACTAACAAAATCTAAAGCAAAGACTTTCTTGGCAAATTTTTGAAAAAAACAAAAAAAAAAAAAGTAAAACAATAGGAAACATCTGTGGTTTCTGGGGAGCAGTTGGGCAGTTCAGTCCTGTCCTACTGGTTCAGAGGATTGAACTGGTGGCCTTTTGATTCTTTAATGTTTTGGCTATGGTTATCTAATTATTGATCACATCAACACACAAATCATCACAAATGTCTTGAATTCACCAAAGAATACATCATAATCAAAGGTTTAAAATATACATACTTATGTTATTATATATGATCAGACAATACTGCAGTACATATACTCTGCAGTGTGAGAGTACTAAACGTGTGTGTGTGCGTGTGTGTGTATGTATGTGTATGTGTATGTATGTGTGTGTGTGTTTGTGTGTGTGTGTGTGTGTGTGTGTGTGTAAGGAGCAGTGGATTAATGTAATCAGATGGTAATCACAGTTTTGCACTCACCTTGCCAATCTGATCTGTTTGTATCTTTCATTATCTGTGTGTGTGCGTGTGTGTGTGTGTTCTGTCAAACACTCTAAGCATTTGATTTGTTTTGTCTGTCTGTGCTTCTTTTCTTTCAGTTCTGCTGTCACTTCTCTCCTTTCTTTTGAGGCGGTCAACTTTCTCACATTCACCAGTGCTCACACACACATTCACACACACCAATATGCACCATTTAAGTCTTTAGTTTAATGCAGTGAATTCACAGGCATAGGACTGTTTCCTCTTTGTTTATAACAGACTACTAAATTCAGTTGTACAGTAAGAATGTCTTAGCTAGTAACAGTCCATTAATCTTTACTGCTTTTCCATTGTCAATGTGTGCTTAAGTTATGCAAAGAGTTTTTTTTTCATGTTTAGATCTGTTTTTTTTTTTTTTGTTTTTTTTGTTTTGTTTTGTTTTTTTTTTTTNGGGGGGGGACTTATGTTCTTCCTCGGGCAGCACGGTGGCTTAGTGGTTAGCACCTTCGCCTCTCAGCACTGAGGTCTTGGGTTCAAGTCCACATCTGAGCGAAGTTTCCATGTTCTCCCAGTGTCTGCGTGGGTTTCCTCCGGGGTCTCCGGTTTCCTCCCACAGTCCAAAAACATGGAGGTCAGGTGAATTGGCTACTCTAAAAATGTCCGTGTATGTATGTGTATGTGTGTGCATGTGTGTTCACCCAGCAATGGACTGGCGCCCTGTCCTGGGCTCAGTTGAATAGTGTAATGCCCTGCCCTGCGCCCAGTGAGGGGGTAGGGGACTAACCGCGACCCTGATAAAGATTAAGTGGGTGTGATAATGGACGGATCTTCTTCCTCCCTCATGTATGCCATTTTCTTCCTTTCAAAGGTTGACAGTGTGTTAAACATCTACCCTGCCAGCAGAGGCTGGGACCTAATTTCCTGCAAGGTATCAGTAAAGTATATCTGTATCTGTTAATGCTTGTTCAAGGGCCAAACATAAACTCTGTCATTCAAACATATGACAATAACACATTTATAACCAATCAACCTGTAGCAACACTGAAAGCAACTTTTTTATTCTGTCACTCCTGAAGATATAATATCATTACATTGCATTTAGCGGACGCTTTTATCCAAAGCGACTTACAATAGTGGGAAAGTACAGATGCAAAAAAATTAATAATACTAGAGCTCGGATTTTAGGAGTTTCTTGAACCCAGTGAGGGACACCTCTGCTCTAGTGGTGGTAGGCAGCTTGTTCCACCATCTGGGAACTACTGAGGAGAAAAGTCTGGATTGCTTTGTGTGAATGTTAGGCAAAGCAAAGCGACGTTCAGAGGAGGAGCGCAGCGACCGGGCAGGGGCATAAGCTTTTAAGAGCGAGTGTAGATAAGAGGGAGCCTGGTCTGTCATCATCTTATAGGCGATCGTGCAGGCTTTGTGTTTTATCCGGGCAGCAATCGGAAGCCAGTGTAGCTCAATGAGCAGTGGGGTGACATGTGCCCGTTTTGGATGTTTAAAAACCAGACGTGCTGCTGCATCCTGGACCATCTGTAGTGGTTTAATAGTGCAGGCTGGGAGGCCTGTTAGCACAGCGTTGCAGTAATCGAGGCATGAGATAACCACAGCTTGTACCAAGAGTTGAGTGGCATGTTGCGTTAGGAACGGTCTGATTTGTCTGATATTATAGAGCGCAAAGCGGCAGCACCGTGCAACAGAGGCCACATGATGTGTGAATGAAAGCTGGTCATCAAACATAACCCAGAGGTTCCTAACAACCTTTGACGGAGAGAGTGAGAGAGAGTCGATCGTCAAGGTGAGGTTGTGTTGAACCGACTGTAATATCAAGATCAAGTCATATTAAACAGGGTTGTAATGATACTGAAACCATAAAACAAACCTCCACAATTTTGATACACCCTCCCAAACCCTCTGCCTCCACTGAATGCTGCAGTCTACTGAGCTCATGTTCTGTATATGCAATCAATTAATTATGTTTTTGGATGTCAGAATAATGGCAGTACTGTGCTACTTCTGTAAGAATAACGAAACAATACAAAATTTTCTTCAGAAATTTCATTGCAAACAAATCTAAAAGTGACTCAAAACTGAAGCTCAGTGTAATCTTTAATGAGCTTGGGTAGCATGTATTCTAAATCTTCTATTTTCTTTTTTTAAATTATTATTATTATTATTATTATTATTATTATTATTATTATTATTATTATTTTGCGCATTGCAGAGCAATGCGCAATATACTGTTATTCGTTTTTCATATATTCTTCTTCTTCTTCTTCCGCCGGATTTTTGTCCCGCTTCTTGTCCCGCAGTTTTCGAGATATCAACACCGTTCCAACTCCAGATTGTTCAGTCCGATTGTGTAATCCGGGCTTGTATACAGAATTTTGATCGGATGTGCGCTTTTCCTAAAATCTTCCTTAATCTGGGAATTTTTTCCCATAGAGTATGAATGGGGAGCAAAAATGCATGCTCATCTACTGTAATTCTGCTTGACCGATTCGCACCATTTCGGATACACTATATCAGGGCAGGCCCCCGGGCAGAAATGAACTGTTGTTTTGACCCGCACTCGTTTATTTGTCGTTTTGTTGCCATCCCTTTTTCATCCCATTGACTTCCATTCAATAATGCGGTCGCTGCAGCGGTCCGTTGTGGTGAAGAAGGAGAAGGAACTGAGGCAAAAGGCAAAACTCTAGATTTACCGGTCAATCTACGTTCCTACTCTCACCTATGGTCATGAGCTTTGGGTAATGACCGAAAGAACGAGATGGCGGATACAAGCCGCTGAAATAAGTTTCCTCAGCAGAGTGGCTGGGCGTTCCCTTAGAGATAGGGTGAGAAGCTCGGTCACTCGGGAGTTGCCGTAAGTGGACGGCAACCCAACCTTTGAGGATCTGGCAACCCAACCTTTGCTCTGTGCTCATGGCTAAGTTGTTTGTCTCTTGTGTTTGAAATTTTTCCTGCTGTTTATATCTAATACTATCACCGTTTGGCATATTGTATTATTTTACACATTAATCATTGTTAGATTGTTTTACAGACTCTCTTA
>BRDA01060538.1:0-14593 GCA_036984385.1 Crenuchus spilurus
ATAAAGTATTGACATTTGCCATCTCCACATCATTGCATTCAGTTTTTATTCACAATTTGTTTAGTGTCCCAACTTTTTTGGAATCCGGTTTGTATGCAAGTATGTATAGCAGAGTAGAAACATCTAAACAGTAATAGTTCTGTGCAGGTTTCAGACATATAAACATTATGGTAGCAGCATTGGGGTTGTAAGGTGCAAATTTATAAAAGTTAAACCAATCCGAGTTGGGGGGGGGTTAGGTGGTGAGTGATGTATTAACAAGCCTGATGGCCTGTGGATAGAAACTGTTCATCAATCTTGTAGTCTTGGACTTCACACTCCTGTAGCGTCTGCTTGAAGGTAGGAGTGTGAAGAGTGAATGCTGGGGGTGTGTGCTATCTTTGATGATGTTGTGGGACCTCTTGATTACTCTGGAGTGATAAATGTCCTGTAGTGATGTGAAGGCAGCTCCTGAGATGGACTGTGCAATTTTGATGTCACACTGGAGAGCTTTTCTGTCCTGTGCAGTGCAGTTTCCATACCAGACCGTGATGGAGCTGGTAAGAACACTCTGGATCGTACTTCTGTAGAAGGTGCTGAGAATTCTGGATGGCATGCCAAACTTCCTCAGCCTTCTCAGAAAATACAGTCGCTGCTGGGACTTTCTGAGGATGAGTTGTGTGTTGTGAGACCAGGTGAGATCGACACTGATGTGGATGCTGAGGAACTTGAAGGTTTTCACCCTCTCCACCTGTGTCTCACCTGTGTACAGGGGTGAGGGTGGCTTTTTTCCTCCTGGGATCAATAACCATTTCCTTGGTCTTATCTGTATTCAGGGTAAGATTGTTGTCATGACATCAGGCGACCAGATTAGCCACCTCCCTCCTGTATGCAGTCTCTTCCCCAGCAATGATCAATCAGTCCAATAACTATGGTGTCATCAGCAAATTTTATGATGCTGGTGTTGTTCTGGGAGGCCATGCAATCATATGTGTAGAGAAGGGGGCTCAACACACAGCCTTGGGGGACCCCTGTGCTCACTGTTTTTGTGCTGGATTTTCGGCTGCTAACTCTGACTGACTGGGGTCTGTTCCTTAGAAAGTCCAGCACCCAGTTGCAGAGGGCAGGTGTCAGTCAGAGGGTGATGAGCTTTACTGTCAGTTTGTGTGGGATAACCATGTTGAATGCGGAACTATAGTCAATAAACAGCATTCTGACATACGTGTCCTTGCCCTCCAGGTGTGTGAGGGCTATGTGAATGGCAGTGTTGACTGCATCATCAGTAGACCGGTTTCGACGGTACACAAACTGAAAAGGATCTATGATGTTTGGGATGGTTTGCTGGATGTGAGTCATGACTATCCTTTCGAAGCACTTCATCACAATTGGGGTGAGTGCCACAGGGCGATAGTCATTCAGGCAGGTCACAGCACTTTTCTTTGGGAGAGGTACAATGGTGGTGGTTTTGAAACAGAATGGGACAAGAGCTTGTGCAAGAGACAGATTGAATATGTCTGTAAACACATCAGCCAGTTCTGATGAACAAGCCCTGAGTGCATGTCCAGGGATGTTATCTGGGCTGGCTGCTCTCTGTGGATCTATTCTCCTGAAGTTCTTGCGGCCTGGATGTTCTGAGGTCACTATGAACTGTGTGTCCTGTGTGCTCTCTTTGCCTGCAACTTCTTTCATTTGGCAAGGGCCAGAGTTGAGTCTTCAGCAATACCAGAGAGAAATGCAGTATGTTGGGCAAGTTGCATGGACCGAACTTCACGATTTATCCAGGGTTTCTGATTAGGGTACTTTAAGCAGCGTTTTGTGGGGACAATGGTTTCAATGCAGTTACTGATGTAACCCATTACCCCAGAATCATAGTCCTCTAAATCAACAAAAACATCCTCTCTCAGAGCAGCAATTCTGAATGCATCCCAGTTTGATCTATCAAAGCAGTCCTGAAGCACTAGATTACTCTCTTCATTCCACACTTTAAGCCATGTCTGTCAAAATTATTGTGCAGCAGTTTCCCATCTCTCGTTTTGTAGTTAATTCCAGCTGTAGAAGATCTCCTTTGTTCTCCAGGGAGCGAACGTTGGAGAGAAAGATGGAAGGAAGCGGCATTCTGTAAGGGTTCGCTTTTAGCTTAGCTGTTAGCCCTGCATGACAACCGCGCTTCCGCTTACGGTCGCACTGCCTCCGCCTGCTCCTCTGTCGCCTGGTGCTGCTGGACGAGTACATGTCTCCGTAGGCCCCTGGGTCTTTCTGTAGCACTCTGAAGCTATGCAACCGCCTCTGTGTAGTCATGTTACGGAGCCAAAGTCTCTAAAAGTTTGTAATTCCAACAACTGTTGACAATTATACACTAACACACCATTTATTTTGACTGACTCTGAAATTGTGTGTAGCATATTTTGGTTAAAAGGTCTGTTACTGTTGCAAGCCCATGCAGCCGCAGCCGAACAGGGCACCACCATGATGGTGAAATACATAGAAATAACGAGGATGTTTTTAAAATGCAAGGAGTAGAAAGTACCAATAACTGCTTGAAAATGTAAGTAAGTAGAAGTAAAAAGTCGTCCGAAAATAATTACTCCAGTAAAGTATAGATAATCAAAATTTCTACTTAAATACAGTAATGAAGTATTTGTACTTTGTTACTTGACACCTCTGGCAGTGAGTCTAGTACATAGACCTTTTTGCTCAGGAACATTGGCTGCCACCAGAAACCAATAGCCAAATCGAACCACTGGTAACAAAATCCACTGATAGTTCTGGAAACATTTCTGCACAGGAGAATTTTAGTATAAATAATTTTAGGAAAGATGTTTTTGTAATACACACTGCCCAGCCAAAAAAGGTCACATACTTATTTAGCTGAAGGTCTTTTAGTTTTGATTACATCACATTTACTTGAGTTCCCTTCATACTGTCTGTGTAGAAATGCTCTTATTTTCACTACATCCCTGAGTTCTACTGCTGTTTGTAGAATGTCACCTTTTACTGAAATGTACCTAGCAGTGTAAAAATACCTCAATTAGCATGAAAAACGGCTATGATGTGATACAGACTGAACAAATTTCTGGACATAGGCAACATCAATGTTCAGCCATTCTTGTACTTTTACTCTAGCTGGTGGACCCATATGACCTTACATTTTTATACACCTGCACATTTATGCTACTTTCTTCACACTAAGAATTTAGCTAAACACAGCCAATAATTAACATCTGCTTTATGCCATTTCCAAACATGGAACAAGACCTTCACCACACTGTAACACCTTTTCTCAATCTATAAAACCTGCCACCCACCATATAGGTACTTAGGCAGGAACCTCAAACCTAAACCATTAAGATGACAAATTGTTTGCCCAGGGAGTTTATTTGCCCATTTCAATGCATGACTGTTCATATCTCCATAACTATAGGGATGTACTACTAGATGGTAACATTTACTGAAGACTACCTACACTGCAGCATTTATAAAGCAAAATTATTCTCATACTTTCTCATAGATCCACTTTTAATAATCTCCTTTCCTCCAGTTCTGTTTTAAAAACCACTGCAAAACTAGCACTTCCTTTTCCAACTGTGGGGAGGATTTGGAGGTATGAATGGATGACCTATGGATATAAATAAGAAAAGATGTCAGGTTAAGCTACTGGGGTGGGTTTCTTGAAATGTTCTTAACTCCAAGTACTTCATAAACTCGCATAAGATTAATCTTAAAGTAACGAGTGTTTCCTGAAGGTATGACCTTACATTTCTAAAAAATAATTACGGACCTTCATTTAAAAAAAATATTACTGAGAAATTATAAGAGGAGAAATATCTCATCTAAATTAGAATCCCTAAATAATTATACCTACGCACATCGTCATTTACCCATGCCCCTGGTGCCAAGGACTGAATGTCTTCAAAGGACAATGAGATTCCTCAAACTTTCAGTTTTTCATGGGGAGATGGTGGCACTTGTGGATACACTGGCACCTGGAACGTGTAATCACTTTGAAATCTGCTGGAAGCACTGCTGGAACTGATGCTGAACCTGTTTCCTGCATAAGACAACGCCACTTCCTGTCTAAGACAACAAGAATGAACATGCAAACTAATTAAATTAAAGGGAGTTAAACAGCCTATTAGATCAATTTGGTTTTCACTTACAGGTACTGTTTCTGCTTTTCACTGGAGTAATATTTAGGAATGACCGAATGTCATTTCTGGACACAGGACATTGTTCCACAATTTCTTTTTCATCTGCTTTTTTGTTACTTGGCTTAATTTCCCTTTTATGCTCATCCTCAGAAACACACACCTTCAGGGTTTTGTTTTGCTTCCAGGAGTTTAGCATGGTTTTCAACACATCTCTTTTGCTTTCAAATTCCTTGCCACCACATCCAGAAACTAGTGTAGCCAACTCCATAGCCAAAGGATGAATTGATTTAAATCTTTCATTTGCACTTGGTGTGGTTTTTGTAATTATGATAACTTCAGATGAATTATGCCGACTCTGAGTTGTGTTTTTCTTCTATCTTTCATCAATAGTTTCAAGGTCAAACAATGGAATATTTTGCTGTCTCTGACATAGCAAAATATGTGCACATATTCACAGAAAACACACAAGTACATGTATTCATGTGTTTGTTGACAACATGTTTCACACATCTGCATGTATTCCTCCAAGAGTCAAGACATTTTTCTTCTTTTATGGCAACATTAAATGCACTTTTTTCTGGCACATGAAGCTATTCCATTACAATTTGGAAAGCTTTGCTGGCGCCATTTCTTTGGTCAATCTGGATGAGACATATGTATCACAAGACTGGAATATCATTTATGCAGAATCCTGAAATGTATGCCCACATTCCTGTCTGTTAATGAACATCCTCAGTTCATTTAGTGCTTCTGATATAGAGAGGTTCTGATGAAGAATCTTTTTTAGTTTCTGGAATTCTGTTGTTTGTATTATTACCCGTGGTTGGGCACTTGCTTCTATGAAACATAGCCCACATCTCTTGAGTAGCATCCCAATTGGTAATAAAGTACTACATGAATTCATTATCTGGGCAGGACTTCTGAAAATTGTCCAAATGTTTTGGTTTCTTCCAGTGCTTGTTGACGTGGAAAGACCAGAGTAATAATTTTGCATTAAAGTTTTGTCTTAGCACTTTAATTTCAGCTGCATCCTTGTCAAGCATAAACATTTGAATGGCATTCCATTTTGGATTGTACTTTTTGAAAAAAGTGTCAGACTGGGTCAGACTTTCTTCAGTTTCATGCCTAAGAAAACAATATGCAACAGGTTTTCCAAAACTGTTTTTCACAGCCAAACATTGTACTGCAAATGCTGGCTTGTTTGTTTTGTATGTGCTATCCATAAAAACAATGTCATGATATTTCTCAAATGTCTCTCTCACCTTCATGGTCTGGATGTACATCATCTGTATGGCTCCAGTTTCATCTGCTACAATGTCTGCAGTGTGTCCTTCATTCTGAAGCTCTCTTGCTGCATCATAAAGTTGCTCTGCTTCAGAACAGCCTTTCTTGCTGGCTAATCTGAGTTCTTGTTTAATATTGTGTAAATCTTTTCATTTTACATGTTTCCCCATTTTGTCGTTAACATGATCTTTCATGGTCGATGCACCAATTTACATTAAAAACAAACAGGAATGACCTACCAAATTATAATACAAAACAGAACACAAAACTGGAATATCTCTACGAAAATCTGATCCAAGTTTCTCCGTAGAGCTTTCAGTAAATAAATAAGATTAGCACCGAGCTTTAGTTTGAAGAGAGCCTCTATTTCAGCCCTTTCTTCTTGATTTGGTCTTCTTTGTTTTGGATATCACTTGTAAAGCACATTGGAAACCGGATGATTGCGCTCTTCCAGTAGTTCAGAGATGACGACCTTGTCCTTGGTCATATTGTAACACACTTTAACACTTACCGGACACTGCATTCTTAAATGATGCCGAATCTGTTTACCTGTAAAGAAAAAAATCATTTCAAGAAATGTTATAAAATCAGTCATCACAATTTTAGCCATTCTAAAATGCTGCCACTTAATCTGTATGGTTTAGCTGTCTGGTTGTAACGCAGTGTACACATTGTTTAAATCTAAAATAAAATGTTCTATGGTATAACAAAAGTGTCCTGATATGGAGTCTCAGTAGCTTTTTGGTCTTTTATTAAGAGCCAGTGTAAAATATTTTGAGCAGATTATGTTAATGTTGATTTCAACTTACTAGCAGTTTCCCTGTCTTTGCCATAGTGAACACACGTGTGATGAACCTGTAAGTAACCCACCCTTTCTTGTAATGCTGTGTTGCTGTCCTTTAATCTCACTAATCTTTCAATATGAATAGGATGGTTCCCCTTTTCACTCCACTGCTCTATCGTAGGGATGAGCGGTACATATAAAGCACTGTTGACGAGTAACGAGCAAGACACAAGTAAAACTCGTCAATATCCGTGCTCGTGCTGAAGGAAAACAGTCATTGGGTAATTTAATGTCTTCATGATCTGTGATTGGCCAGTCACGCAGAGCGCCCGCCCCCTCCCTACACAGACAGTCTCTGCAGCCAGAGCTGTGCTGCACTCTCCCTCTCCCAGTCACTCAGTCAACTTTGTGTGGGGAAAAAAACGTTACGAACGTTAGGTAGTAAAAATAAATAATTGGGTTAAAAAAAATCTGTTTTATCATAAAATTAAAAAAAACAAAATAAAAAAGGAAGCTGTGTTGAGTATGACAACTCTTGTTCATGCAAACTTAGTAGTTCATAATTTCTTACTGCATGAGTTGTATTCATTCATGCACTTAAAAATATTCATGTTCTGAGTTTATAAAAAAACTGTAAATAGTTCTTACTTTTGTGATAAAAAAAAACATTTATTTGAACCTCAATTCTGATGCTGTTCTATAAACAGTTTTCAAATAAACAATACATCTATCAACTTCTGATCAATTTATATAAATTTCAGACTTTAAAAAATGTACAGATTTAAGCCCCACCCACTTCCGGTTAAACCACGCCCAATTCCGGTTTAGGCCACGCCCACTTCAAATACAGATATACAGATAGTGATGTACTCGCGCATCCCTATTGAGAATGCTGACAAATATTTATGTAAATTGTTTTAAACATGATGTTCAGCACTTATGCATGTCATGTCAATACAAAATCATGTATTTTATAGAGCATGTTGCAAGTACAGACAGGCTACACATAAATATTCAAATGTTGCTTCATAAATACATTATTTAAGTGTTATGAATACATTTTGAAACACCTATGTAGGTAGCCTTCAAATAAAGTGTTACCAAAATGTGACTGTAAGTAATTGTGGACATTTTGTTTATCTTTTATTCTATGCTATGTGTGAGCCTATTGGAAGTAAAGTTTGTGCTTTTCTAAAATGTCTAAAACTTTAATATGTCCTCATTTAGTGAAGGCAAATATTTTTTTTGGAAGCTTTAAGTGATTCAAAGTTTCAAATCTTAGAACGCAGCCTTGATTTCATACAAGTAACCTCGGCATAAATCTACTAGCAAAGTATACATAAAGGTCTAATGTTAGGAGATTGTTACCATAACGACATCAATTTACTGGGATATGTGAGACATACTAGTGGGTTTTCCATCCACCAAGTTTTTGGGAATTTGAAGAAAATGAAGAATAGAAAAACAGAAAAGCACCTAAATATCACAATAAAAGTTGTACACTTGGTCAAGGTGGAAAGTTAGAATGTTGCTAAAGCCAAAATATACTGATGTATAAAGCCCTACATGGTTTTGCCCCTGAGTATTTACAAGATCCTATTTCCTATTATGAACCGTCTCGTTTACTTAGATCACAGGGTGCTGGCTTCTTGATAGTTCCCAGAATTCAGAAATCATCAGCAGGGGGAAGAGCCTTCTCTTATACAGTCCCTTATCTTTGGAATAACCTCCCAGACAATGTTCAGGACTCAGTCACAGTCTCAACCTTTAAGTCTAGGCTGAAAACATATCTGTTTAGTTTAGCTTTTGGTAATTAATACTTTACATTATAGAAAGGTTGTAGGTCCAGGGGTGCACTGGCGTAGGGATTTATAGTGGACTGAGATGCTGGGACTGTCATACCACTGCTCACGTGTTCACTCAGGTTTGTTGATGGTGAGCAGAGGGATGCCAGTGTCTCGGGGAGCTCCCATGTCTGTTTACCTTCTGGCTCTCTCCTTTACCCCTGTTACCGCCACAACCTGGACACGGATAAGCGGAAGATGATGGATGGATGGTACACTGGGAACACTGGAAAGCAGGCAGGCAGGCACATATACAGAGAAGGTGAATAATTAATTAAGTGAGCACAAGCACTGAATACAGGAATATATACACTAAAGAAAGATACACAGGCATAGATTCTAGACATGTCTAATGAACAATGACTCACAACAAGACTGAGACACAAGATGGTATAAGTAGGGGACAGATAACGAGACACTGGTGCAAACACTGATGATCAGGGGAGCAGGACAAGGGCGGAGATGAAAGCAAACAGACACAAGAGCAGAACATAAGACATTAAGCATGACAGTAATGTTTACTACAACAATAATCACAGTTCTGTAATTATCACAGTATTCATGTGCTGTATTTTTATCAGAGAAAATATACTACTATATGTGTTTGTGTGTGTGTGGTTTGTAGTATTGAAATTTGCTCAACAGAAAGCCTTTCTCTTTCAGAAACGTGAGTGGACTTTGCCCTTCTTGCTCAGAGTTGGGGGGTCGGGGGGTGGACTGAAGTAGTGCCCCCTTGGATTCTTGGTCCTGAAAGTAGGCAGAATTCAGAATAAGTGCAATAGTAAGTATTTAGGGGAAAAAACTATGTAAACAAAAGAAAAAATGGTGTGGAAGAATATTTACATTTTTAATGTTGTATGCTGTATGTACTGATACTGCTCACCAACATTACCCTTTGTACTGCAGTAACCTCTAGTGCTTGACTTTAAATATTTCAGCACTGAACCACCTCATGTTACACTCCCAGACTCAACAGGTTCTCTGTGATGATTATGTGTGCTGCTGCTTCTGTCAATCCACTGTAGGGTATAAAAACCAAAGCTATAAATGTGCCATTGATTTAGAAATGTATAGGCAAGCCTGCTAGCTCTGTAGCCATATTTGGATTAAGTGTACATGGGGGTTCTGGAGTAGTTTATTATTGTACAAGCATTTTATTTATGTGCAGATGTCTGTTTTTTTCTCTCTCACATTCTCTGAGAACTTGTCTACTGCTTAATTATCTACTGTCTCTTAGGATCATTGTAGTCTGATCCAGACACAAATCTATCATTTAATCTGACTTTGGAAAATAAAGATTTCTGGCTGCTACTAGCTGGGTGTTGTCCATAGGAGGGTGTCCATCCTCCAGAAAGTCAGAAAACAAATGGATGCCTTTGTTACTTAACCATCTGCTTAGTCTTCACCCTATAAATTACCTGGAAGAGCATTTTCTTAAGGAAAAAAACTTCAATACACTGCCCTTTGTTCTTTGAAACAGTCAATAAGGATTAGATATCATTAGATATACGTGTCACAGTTAACATTATTTATACAGCTAAGCTCTTCACTGAGCCCTTTTTAAGACTATATTTATATCACAAGATCAATTCAGGATTGCAGCGAGAAAAAGTTAATGGACAAGAGATAATGTAATACAGACAGGTAATATAATAATAATAATGTAACCCACTTCAAGGTATGTACACGTCACAGTCTAGGTTCGTAGGAGCTGAGATGTAGTGCAATAACCCAACACACACACAGAACATTGTAGTTAATGGGCAGTCGTGGCCTAGTGGTTAAGGATTTGGTCTGGTGACCTGAAGGTCGCTAGGTCAATCCCAGGGCAGGTCATGACTGAAGTGCCCTTGAGCAAGGCACCTAACCCCCAATTGTAAGTCGCTTTGGATAAAAGCGTCTGCTAAATGCCGTAAATGTAATGTGAACTTTTAGTTACATGTATATAAACATCAGTACAATTTACAAAATACAATTCAAAAATACCTATGAAAAAAAAAAAAACCTATGGGCCCTTTAACTAAAGACAGTCTTTAGAATGTAAATATTCCTTCCTGTGAGCGGTTGCTCTTAGTTTGAACAAGTCAATGTTCCACGTCAGTCAGAAATCAGATGAAGTAGTTAAAGGGGGGTTTACCCAAGTCCACTTTTGAGGTCGACTAACGGTGGTGTCAGTCGAGTGACAGACATGATCCTTTCACAGACAGATTGGGGGTCCGCTGTACAGTGGTGTGGATACTCTGGATTCAAGCTAGGAGGCTCGTCATCAAACAAATTACAGATCAGCCTTGGTGCACATGAGGGCTGAGATCTTCCACTTCTTCTAACTCATCAAAAAGACCTGACCTGCATTTACAAACAGGTTTATAAAACAGGCTCTTGAATGATACTTATCAGGACTGTTATCTCATTTCAAAGTGTTGTACAACATTAAATACATTTCTCAATTATACATGTAACTGTATAGAGTTAAGAAGCTGAAAATTAAAGTTACTTTAGTGACACGTTTTCAATATAATCCATTATACACATCAAACAAAATGAAATGTCATTACTTGGTCACATTTTATCTAATAAAACAACTTATTTATGCACATTAACCTTTAAAGTACTTTTTTTTCTCTCTCCATCTTTTTTAACATATGCATTTCGATTTTAAACCAAAGAAATGAAATACATTCATTTTAGCTTCATTAATGAACATAAACAACTGTTTTTTTGTCTTTCACTCATGAAATTGAAATAAAATACCACCAAATACTTACTATTGACTTATTTTAGTAACACTATATGTATCACTGCAAATATTCTGCTCAAATAATTTAATAAAATGACCATAGCAACATAAATCATTTGTAAATAAACTTAAAATGTGTAAAATAACATTTTTAGTCTCCATCAAAATTGTGATGTGATTAGCACGAGAGCTAGCTTATCAAGGGATGGTGTTGTTTACTTGAACTTGCTTTTAATACCGCCTCCCGTATTTCACCATTTACCCCCCCCCTTTTCTTTTCTTATATTATATTCATGGTGTCGACTTATACATCTTTGCCCGCCGTGTTGCAGTAATATCCTAGGCAACACCCTTTTTTGGCGGCCACGGTAATTTTTAAAAGTAGCCCGACCTGCGACTGGATTTTCAAACAAGCCCAATTTGGCGTGTAAACCGCGAACCTGGCAACTCTGGCGCTCAGTGTGGCCAGATCTTGCGATGTTAAGCTAACCACGCCCACTCCACATATCACGCCTTACCAAAATAAAACTCCTGATTTCAAACTGAAACCAATAAACGTATAAATGTAAAGAAATAATAAATAGTATTTAACCCTTACAGGGTAGGTTACAATAATAATAATAATAATAATAATAATAATAATATACAAAAATAAAGTAGATTAATCAAAATTAAGATAAATTAAAATAATGAAAGTTTATTTTATTTGTTTTCTGTCCTGAGAGGTTTATTTACTCTTTTCAGCCTATTTCTCTTTCCCTCATTTCTCACACACTCCACATGATTTCAGTGTAAAAATGTAAAGAGTAAAAAACTCTTCTGTGCAGTTTTCTGCTGAATTTCAGTATTAACAACTGCTTTTTAAAGTGGATCAGAGTTTACATTTGTGATACTAAAAGTCTTGTTAAGCATCACAATGTTTTGTCTTTACATAAATGCTGGGCCATCACATCACTCTGTGTGCAGCAGAAGAATTTATAATTGAAAATATAATTAATAATTTAATGAGTTATTAAAAAATATTAATTAATAATTATTTAAGATATGTTGTGTTTTGTTGGCATTTAATGCCTTTGTATGGTCTCTGGTGCCGCTTTGTGTTAACTGATCATTGTCTGAACAAGGAAGTGCTGTGTCTCCAAATATGGGCATTATTATAACATCACAATGGGGATTAGGAATACAAAAACACAGTCCACACATTCTTTCATCAGAGAGACTGAGGTAGAGCGAGAGGACAGTACTGTAGTTTCATGATATTACTTCTTCTGAAAGAAAAACAAAACATGGATAGTGGATATTTAGGTTGTTTGAAAGAATGCTGCACTGCAAAGGAGCCTGTAAAGAACCCCGGGCAGCAGACTCCAAAAATGTTGCCATCACCACCTGCACAGAGAGCTGTAGGAAATTCAGCTGCAACCCAAAGAGTCAGCAGAGTTTCTCCTGCAACACCTGGGCTGAATGTGGTCGGTGCAGCAGTCAAACTGAACAAAAGACCAACTTTAACCAAGCGTCAGCTTACTGCAGCCCAGCACAAGACAGATAAACGTTTACATTAAACACAGACCACAAGCCAGCAGTGTCCTTATTGAGCAAATGATTAAATGATTGTCATATGAGAACACAGAGATGACTATTCAGTCTGCAGAAGTATGACGTCATCTTTCTTACACTCCAGGCAGGTCCATGTTTGCAGCTCTCATACTGTAGAGAGACCGCAGGAGGTAGAAGATGTGTGATTGTCATGCTGTCATGACTTCCTGTGTCTACAGAGGCATCAGAAGAGATCAGGCTGGAGATGTATACTGATGACAGAATGAAAGCACTGAAAACATTCACACTAAGTGGTCAGATCATAAGAAGGACTGTCTAACCTCATGTGGTACCAGTGTCCTTTAATCCAGGGTCCTACTGGGTCCTACTAGGTTTTGGCTTTCTCTTATGTTGGAGCAGCTCCACCTTCTGCTGGAATTCAGCTTCAGACGTCAACAGATTGCTCTTATGCACTTTAAACAGCTGTAACTTATGTGAAGGTTGTGTTACTGGCTTATTTTCTCCATTACAGCAGTTCATCTTGTCCTTGTGAGAGCCCTACCCTGATGTGAGTGATCAGGTCCTTCATGAAGTGATGGTACAGACTTCCTGGAGAGGGCGTCGTAGTACAGCATTACAGAGAAAGCTGAACTAGAAACAGTCCAGAGTGTTAACTGTCACACTACAGTACATGTTCTAATCAGAAGCTCTGACACTGCTTTCAGATGTGCTGTCACTGAGGACCACAGCTCAACCAGAGCCAACATGAAAAGGGCTCATTAGGACAGCAAAACACACAAACTGTCCATCAACTCTGACCAATGCCATATGTAAAAGGGCATCCAAACCACCACACACTACAGATCACCCCATCAAACTCCTTCTCCCCGCATCGCCTCTCTTCTGGATGAACTTCAACAGCTCTGCTTGTTTTGAGCTGAATACTGAACACAATGTGAGCTGCTTATTGGCAGTGATGCCCTCAGACTCAGCACAGTGGATGTGTGGTCAGCTCTGTGAAAAAGCTCTGACACTGTCCCTGCTCATGTTCTGATAGCATGTATTAAACAGTTCACCCGGATATTGACGGACATCTTTAAGCCAGAGATGCCAGTACTGTACTGATATTTTATAGGGCATCTTTGAGAAAACACAGCAGTGTTCTGTAAAATGCCTTACTTATGTCATATGATGTCAACGTACAGTAATACAGTGAATAAAGTCTTGTCATTCACACTATTACTGTATTTGAGCAAAAACAGTATGTCACTGTTGTATGTGGCTGTATTTAACAGGAATTGTTTACAATGGACTACATGCATTTCTGGTAGATGTTCACTGCATTTCATTGCATTGAGCTTGTACTGTACAGTGATAAAGTTGACAACCTAGTGAAAGCTATACAATATGTAAAGTTTATGTATGTGCACATCATCTTTGTGTTTAGATGCCCTTTGTCATCAGTTATGTGACAGAAGTTCTGAGTTTTATTTCTGACATTTGTTAGAAATAAAGTTGTTTGACTCCATTTGTTGTCATTTTCTCTTTATCCATGCTGATCCTTCATTTTCCCACTTAACATATGTAGTGAATTCTTCTTAATGAAGGTGTTACAAATGTTAAATGTGTTACAAACTTCAGTTTGAGCTATTCAAAATCATTCATAAAACTGATATGTAATGTTCATAAATAGGTGTCTTATACAGTGGGTCCAGAAAGTATTCAGACCCCTTGAACCTTTTCACATTTTGTCACCTTACAACCACAAATGTAAATGTATTTTATTGAGATTTTAAATGATAGACCAACAAAACATACCACATAATTGTGAAGTGGAAGGAAAATGATACATGGTTTTAAAAATTAAATCAAATAACAATCTTAAAAGTGTGAAGTCAATAAGTATTCAACCCCTGTACTCTGATACCTCTAAACAAAATCCAGTGCAATCCATTACCTTCAGAAGTCAGTAAATTAGTTAATAGAGTCCAGCTGTGTGTAATTTATTCTCAGTATAAATACACCTGTTCTGTGAAGGCCTCAGTGGTTTGTTAGAGAACACTATTGAATTGAACTGCAAACCTACCAAGACATGGCCGTCCACCTAAACTGCAAAGTGCAGTAAATTGCCTTCAAGGCAATTTGTTTTAAATTTTTTGATAATTTTAGGTCATTTAGAGTGATTTAGAGTACAAACCGGATTCCAAAAAAGTTGGGACACTAAACAAATTGTGATTAAAAACTGAATGCAATGATGTGGAGATGGCAAATGTCAATATTTTAT
>BRDA01060545.1:667-12728 GCA_036984385.1 Crenuchus spilurus
ACAAACGTTCAGTAGTTTTGTCACACAATAAAAAAATGTGTAAGGGTGTTAATGAAATCGTTCACTCGTGAGGACATCGCATACCTACTGCATGTATGATTCAACTTCTCCAATCCTGATCACTTATGTCTCTGTATCTGACTGTGATGACGATGTTTGTTACTGACTGTTACTGATACGATTATGTACGTCATCCATACGCTACAGGAGTGCTCACTTGCTAAAGTAATTGTGGGAATGTGTAAAAAAATAACACACTGTTTTGATGACTTGCAAACATGTCATATTGTTAACCTTACATATATACTTACTTACTTATAGTTACATTTGTATAGTGCTTTTCTAGACATTCAAAAGTTTTGTAACAGTTGAGTCAACTCAAACACTATCAATGTAGCATTCACCTGGATAATTTGATAGCAGCAACTGAGAAATGTAGAGAAGTGAGGAAAGAATAAACCAGTTTTTGAAGATGCAGATGATTAGGAGATGGACATTTAGTCAGGGTAACACCCATACTCTTTTTGAGAAAATAAAAGGTCTCTGACCTTACTTTTATGTCACATTCAGTAAACAGGACTATTTAGACAGTATCACTGTCCTTATCACTGCACTCCTTTAGTGCCAGTAACACCATTTACAGCAGCTACACACATTTTTTGGGAGGTTTCCCATCCAAGTACTAACCAGACCCCAACCTCCTGCTATGCTATGACTGTTTAGAGTTAATAAAATTACTTTTACTTTGAATAAAATTACTTTTAAATGACTAATAATTGTAATAATAACAGTACCAGTCAACTTTTCCCTTTTTTCCTACATTGTAAATGAATACTGAAGTCATCCAGACTATGAAGGAACACAAAAGGAATCATGTAGTAAACTTAAAAGTGTTAAACAAACCAAAATATGATTTAGATTCTTCTAACTAGACACACAACTGATGTCTCAAACACATTAAGAGGCAAGAAATGCAAGTCATGAACTCTTGACAAGACACAGCTGTTAACTGAAAGCCATTCCAGGTGACTACCTCATAAAGCTGACTGAGAAAATGCCAAGAAAGCTGCATCTAAACAAGAGGTGCCTACTGTGAATAATGTAAAATATAAACATGTTCTGGTTTATTTACTTGTTTGTTTACTACATACAGTAATTACAGATGTGTTTCTTCATAGTTTGGATGACTTTAATATTAATCTACAATCCAGAACATTTTTAAATCATGAAGAACCACCGAATGTCCAGAAGGTGTGTCCAAACTTTTGAATGGTACTGTACATTTGCATCTGTTTTCTCATCCATGTCTTTTGCTTGCATGGTTGGAAGTTTTAATATGCATTTAGGAATATCACACTGTCCAAAGTCTACTGCTCTGTAAACTCATTCAAATGAGCAAAGCTTTGAGGGTCTGACGAACATTGAAGCTTTAAGGGTCTAGAAGCAGGAATTATCCCAAGACCGATTGGGGAGGTTAATGCTTTGTCTTAAAGCTTACTCAGAGCAGAATTTATTTGGATTTTTTTTTTATGCCATTTTCATGCCTAAAAAAACTGAATTTCATAATTATTGTTTTAGTGCCATTTGGTCTACAGATTACCCAGATTACAGATTACCCAGTCCTAACATTCATCTCAATAAACAAAGACTTTTTCACAAAGTTACAAAGCTCTTCTTATGGGGCCCAACCAAACACGCTTTCTTCTATCCTCTGGTCATTTGGACACACACATCCCTCCACACACACAATTATGTAATTAAATAAGGCAGTCCATCCTGTGCAAGGATGAAAAGTTCAGTGCAAAATCCACTCAGCACTACCCACTCACATGCCACCCTAACCACAAGACAAAATGTCAAAGGCCATCACAAACAGCCTGAGAGCAGCACGGATATTCAGCATGCAGAGAAGCCTCTCTGTCTCTCTCTTTCTCCTGCTTTTAATATCTCAGAGGGAGACAGTCAACGGAAGCGAGGGGCAGAGCAGCACATCTCTCTGATATTACACATTCTCCTCTCGTCCTCCAGACCCCGGGGCTGAGGCAGAGGGACATTAGGAATTCGCTGCTTGTAGGTCAGTTCACTAGATGGAGGCAGCAAGTCTGGCGAGGGGGAAGTGAGAAAGTGGGAAAGAGACATTTAGTCATCTTAAAAGAGAGAGATCAGCACTTTTAGGGCTATATAAACTTGACATGAATGTGTCAGTGGTCAGGCATATGGCATGGGGGCTAGAAAACGGCTCTGCCTCTCAAAACAGGGCTTAACAAGGACTTCAGCACCACGGACAGCACCATGAACACTGACATGTCTATAGTTTCTCTGTTGAGTGTAGAATATTAGGGCTTTGTATTAGGAGGAACCTAATCTTGATACTGGAGTTATTATTATTATTATTAAGTACTGACAAGACAATTCAGACCCCCGATGACCATATAGATAGAACATCCCAACCTTCTGTTTAAGTCTTCATGTTACGGGACCGATGTGAGCCAGAGTCAAAAGCTCTCTGGAATGCAGCCCTCTCTGAAGAAAGATCCTGGGTACTAGCATTTCTGGGTTGGACATAAGTGCAGAAAGGGAAGTGGCAAAATAACAACCATAAAAGAACTAAACAAAATTATAAAGCTGCAGCCAGGGATTAATGGGTGCAGCGGAGCTGGAAAGGCATGGTGCATCGATGCTTCCACTGCACTCAGAGGGAGTGGTAAAAAATGAAGCTCTGAAAATAAACTTACGTTGGGGGTGCTAGGGCAGAGGCTCTATCCTGAGGTGCGCTGCCAGCTGGGGTAGGTCTAAACAGATTCCTATGCTCTGCAGGTGCAGTGTCACCCCAGGGGAGCTCTACAGAGCCTTATAGAGCCCTAGCACCACTCAAGGGAAGCTGTGGGGAAGTAAGTCTCCCTGCCAGAACAGAACCTTGGCAACGGGAGACTACCGCAGCCCAGTGAATGCCAAAAAAGGGAGGAGGAGCCACCATACCACACCACACCTGTTATAAAGACCATAGTCAGCAATGTTTGCTGGCCTCCTCCCCAGGCAACAAAACATCATCTAAATCCCCATGAAAATAATAAATAAATCAACGTCCCTAACCTCCTTAAACTAGACTGAGAGGAGGACAGGGACTGAGAAAGGGAGATGTTGGGGAAGAGCTAAACCCCTATGAAAACCTGTCTGCAGATGAGGAAATTGAAATTGCAGTCTGGATAAAATGAATGAAAATAGTCAGCAACCAGCTGAGCATGATGAGCTGATTACTGCCTCTGACCAATAAGAAGACAAGGGCTCGCCTCAGCTGCATTGGGGGAAGAGGACGCTGTTACATTATCACTGGGGAGCCAACATGTTCAGAGGAAAGTGCAGGATACCCAGCTCCGATGGACCAATCAGTAGAGGCCTGAGCCAGCAGACATTGTAGTGTGAAAGTAATTTTTTTTTTGGCCCCATTTTTTAAAATGATGTTATAACTAGTTTATGAAGTTTATGTTGGTGTTGAAGTGAAAGAAACATATTAGTTCTGCTTAGAACAAACCAATTCATTTTATTTTAGTTCTGAGCCCTGGTTTCAAAGAAACAAAAGATCAGTAACATCGAATTTAAACTGCTCAATGTTGCGTCTCAAGCATAAACATTTACATTTATGGCATTTACTTTAAAATTATTAGCTAGTTTGTATGGGCAAAGACCCAGAAGATACCTCAAGTTTAGATGCTGCCAAATACAAAATTCAGTATGGATGCTTAGATACACAGAGCTCAACATACACTGCCTGGATGTCAGATAAAGTAAAACATGAGTACAATCATAAGCCTTTAATAAGTCTGAGATAAGTGCTGAATTATATACTGTAGAGAGAGATGGTCTTCAGTCGTCATTTGAACACAGCAAGTGACACATACACACACACAGACACACACACACACACACACACACACACAAATGCACACACAAACACACGCACAAACAATTACACACACAGGCGCGCATACACACACAGACACATGAGCACACAGACACAGACCTACACACACACACACACACACACACAAGCTTGTACACACAATCTGGTTTTGTATGAAGCTGATTTCTCTTTCAAAGGAGGACTGAAGCTGAGCTAATATTACTGTGATCATACAGAGATAACTCAATAGAGACAACAGGGGAGCTGTTTGATGTTTGTTTAATGGATCTGTATGTTAAAAGTGTGTGTGTGTGTGTGTGTGTGTGTGTGTGTGTGTGTGTGTGTGTGTGTGTGTGTGTGTGTGTGTGTGTGGTTTTACAATGTTCTTTTCTTGTTCAGAGTAAGGAAAACAGCACATATGAGAAAAAGCTCGTAACCATTTATGTACCAGGACAGAGAAAAAGTCTGGAATCTTGTCTTCCATGTGTCTTGAAGGACAGCAGGTCAAGCCAAACTGTACATAAAGCTTAAAGGGCTCTTGATAGACATCAGGTTTTGACCTTTGCCATAAAGTCCAGAGGAGCTGGTCTGTTCTTTGATTTGTAGACCAACATGAGAACCTGAATATGATGCAGGCAGCTACAAGAAGCCAGTGAAGAGAACACAACAGAAAACTCCAAGCTCAGTGTTTTAAAGCTTGAACAGCAGCTACAAAAGAACACATTTATGGGCGGAGCATGGCTAGATGTAAACATTAAAAGATGCATGAACCAATGTTATCAAAGTAAGGTTTGTACCATGACATACAGTAATAATGAGCCTCTCTCTCTCTCTGTGTGTGTGTGTGTGTGTGTGTGTGTGTGTGTGTGTGTGTGTGTGTGTGTGTGTGTGTGTGTGTGTGTGTCAGTGTGTGGTCCACAATGAAAACAGAATTTCAAATCAAGGTTCTCTCCAGCTTTAATCCTATTGACCACAGTGTAACCATGGCACCATGTTGCCATGTCGACTGTCAGTCCTGCTGTTTAGAGAGATGGAGGAAACCACGAGTGTGACCAGAAAACACACACACACACACGCGCGCACACACACAGACACACACACACCGTTTCTGAGTTTGAGCTTTTCCCTTATATGTGTTGTTTTTCTCACTGTAAACAAGAAAAGTAAGAAAAGAACATTGTGAGACCATATTTTTTAGATTAACACTGTATTTGCACACACACATGTGCACACACACACACACACACACAGAAACAAACCTGCTTTGTTTGTGCTGTGATACACTTCCACAAACATGTTGTGAAGTGCAGACTTGATAGATCCCTGTTCTTTAAATAAAACAGGGTGCCTACTCACACCTGATTGTCATCCCATTGATTGCAAACACCTGACTCTGACCAAGTATAATATTTTTGTTTCATTTGTTTAACTTAACTAGTCATATTTATGCAGAAATATAGAAAATTCTAAAGGGTTCACAAACTTTCAAGCACCACTGTACATGACTTCACCTGTTGTGGTGAATCTTATTGAAATGAATGAAATTTTGCTGGCAACACTTCACAGACTTAACCCCAGTGTGAGTAGGTCTATCACAATGGTGAAGATGTCAGGGGTCAGTGGGGGGTGTTTTGTTTATATGCAGAAACTTAAGGACTGACAGTTTGTGGTTATTGTTTTGCCATCATGGGGTCCAATTTTCTTTCAGCATTCTTTAAGAGGTCCTGTGGCTTTAGCTTACTGTGCTAATTCCACGGCTGACTGGATCTGGACAAGTATGATAGAAAACTAATTATACATAACAGGTGGCAGATACTGGGAACAACATCTATTCACTAATGAACTTGGAAAAATAACAACGTCTTACAGAGTGCTGGACAGTGTGGAGATACTGTAGCAGAAAATGGGGCATATGCACACACACACACACACACACACACACACACACACACACACACACACACACACACACACAAGGGTTCCTTCTGTTTATATGTTTGGTATTTATTTTCATTTTTTTAATATATTGTTTATATTAAACATAAAAAAACATAAAATATTAATCACCAGTGTCTGTGAATTCATTTTTGAGAGTGTTAGTATCCCTCTCTGTCACTAAATGATCTGTATACACTCCCTCTGATGTATATTTACGTACCTGGTTATTAAGCTTAAAATAAAATGAGCAGAAAAGTGTTGATCAGTAGCTTTTTGTAGCAGAAAAAGGTCGGTTCGTTTTCTAATGCACTTTCTCCCAGGAGGCTCATTATGAGAGCTAAAACTACTCATGAATTTAACTTTCTGCTATGCTCAGTGACAGGGGTTATGCTTTTAATGGGTGCTTCATTCTGGGAATCTAAACGAAACTGGACCCAAACTGTTAATGCAATATCCTCACACTGCCTCTCAAAATTTCTACAGTTTTTCTCTGATTATATATTTTTTTCTCTCTCTCTCTCGCTTTCTCTCTCTCTCTCTCTTTCTTTCTCTTGTATAGTCTTGTATATCCTTGATCAATATTTGAAAGCATGAGACTATAAGAATACAGTCTATTAGATGAGAGTAGGTTAAGGGTGAGTCTTGGGTGGGTTAAGGGCAAGTTATGCATCTGTGGATGCATCACAAACTGTGTTTACAGACAATGATTTCTGGAAGTGTTCCTGAGCCCATGCAGTGATTTCCAGTACAGAATCATGCCTGCTTTTGATTTAGTGAAATGTATTATAGTAATGTAAATAATAATAATTAGAAGAAGAAGAAGAAGAAGACGAAGAAGAATGTCTCCAAATGAACAACATCAATTGTGTTAGATGTGTGTTAAAACACACATATCATGCATAGGGTGGCATGGTGGCTTAGTGGTTAGCACGTTTGCCTCTCAGCGCTGAGGTCTTGGGTTCAAGTCCCCATCTGGGCAGAGTTTCTATGTTCTCCCCGTGTCTGCGTGGGTTTCCTCCCACATTCCAAAAACATGGAGGTCAGGTGAATTGGGTACTCTAAATTGTCTGTGTCTGTGTATGTGTGTGCACCCACCGATGGATTGGCACCCTGTCCAGGGCTTAGTTGGAATAGTGTAATGCCCTGCCCTGCGCCCAATGAGGGGGTAGGGGACTATCCCTGATAAGGATTAAGCAGGTGGGATAATGGATGGATGGATATCATTCATATCTTTTATGCATGCACCCTTGCATGCAATTTGTTCACACTCATCTGCCATCTACAATAGCAAAAACTGAAGTTTGAATTGTGAATATGAGCAATATAATCTGTATATGACAATGGAGTTATCAGTGACCTATTTGGCACACTCTTATGGACATCAGTCAAATCAGGTAAAGATCTTTTTACACACATCTGCGATGTCTCAGGTCAAGCTCATTCAAACCATGATCAGTCATATATTTATTAACCAGAAAATTAAGATTAAGCAGAAATAATCTTTTTCCACTGATTTTAATGAACTAAGAAACAAATCACCCCAAAACATCTCAAATTAAATACAAACTTAGAGCTGAATTGTATGTGACTTCATTCTAAAAGCCTGAAACTGACAAAAAAATCCTCTTCTGTGGCCCAAGAGAAACAGTATAAATGTTGCCATGTCAAATGGCATTTTCATGATAACAGTTCACTCAACACCTTCTTTGCAATCTGCTCTGACATCATGGCCATTCCTCCTATCCACTCAATGTTCTCCCCCTCATCAGAATGCCATGACGGAGTGACATTTTCCTCGTTAGGGGCCTAACGAGGGCAATGCCTCATTAAAGGTTATCTGTTAATTACTGTGACAAGTCAGGGGCAAAGGCTTGGGGAGAAGAGGCAGGCTTCTTATCACATCGGGTTTAACCTTTTCAACAGCCTCCCACTATCCACCCTCATCCTGCTTTCGTACACAAACACAGCGTCACCATGCACCAGATCTCTCAGGCAGAATGTGTCAACCTGAATGGCACACTGTTAATGTGAGATGCTGTGGAGAAGTGGCTGAGAATTGGAAAGGTCTGGCCACTTGAGGGTTCATCTGGACAGTCTCATAGCAAGGTCACTAGAAAACTTCTGGTGTCCTGACCAGGTCTTCTAAAGCAGCGGTGTTCAACAAATTAATGCCTCATGTTGTGCATAGGAAGCCAGTTAAACAATTTTCCACAAGGGTTTCCTAAGCTGGAAACACTTACATTGTCCAACACACATTGCGAGAGGCAGATGGTAGTTTTACAAACTGAATGATTTTTGCCTTATTTTTTTCATCCTGTGTAAAAGATTCCCATTTCATGAGACTAGTATGTGGATTGCATCCTGATTTGTATTGACATTTGGTAGTCAAAGGTATCTCTGGTAAGTCACTGTGAAATCTGATTGCTACATGGTGTGTTATATTTAAAGCACCTCAAATACAACATCCATCTGCTTGAGTTGTTTTCCTGCTATGCACTAGACAGTTGCTGTCCTGAAAATTCAAATTTTCATGCCATTGTGCATGTCTGTAAACTTGGAGGAAGGCACCAGCTCCATCAGTTGATGTTAAGGAGAAAATGACTGACGAGTGTAATTAGAACAGCAGTGACCCTGTATCAGTTGTGTCCTAGATAATTAGCCTGCATGTGGTCATGGATCATATGCATTGTGGCATACTGTATTGGCTGGGGTTTGGGTTGTATTAGATGTGGTTTAGGTGGCACTGGGTAGAGGTCTGGTTGTATTTAGTGGGGTTTAGTCTGTACTGTACTGGGTTTTAGTTGTGTTTGGCTGAATTGTGGCATACTGTATTGAGTTGTATTGGATGGGCTATTGGCTGTATTGGTGGGGTTTGGGTTGTATTATATGTGGTTACTGGATAGGGTTTTGGTTGTACTGAGTGGGCTTCTGGCTGTATTGCATTGGGTTTTGGTTCTATTGGACGAAGGTTTGACTCAACTGAAAAAAAGAACTTATTGGGTGGGGTTAGGGTTGTATTGGCAAGGGCTTTGGTTTTTGAATGTGGGGAAGATGGATGTATTTGAATGTGGAAAATGTCTCTCCATATATAGTATCAGTCAAAAGTTTGGACACACTTTCTAGACATTCAGTGTTTTTCATGATTTAAAAATGTTCTGCATTGTAGATTTATACTAAAGTCATCCAAACTATGAAGTAATACATCTATAATTATTTAGTAAACAAAACAGTGTTAAACAGACCAGAATATGTTTTATATTTTACATTCTTCACAGTAGGTGCTTCTTGTTTAGATGACAGCTTTCTTGGCATTTTCTCAGTCAGCTTTATGAGGTAGTCACCTGGAATGGCTTTCAGTTAACAGCTGTGTCTTGTCAAGAGTTCATGACTTGCATTTCTTGCCTCTTATTGTGTTCGAGACATCAGTTGTGTGTCTACTTTGAAGTAAAATCTAAAACATATTTTGGTTTGTTTAACACTTTTAAGTTTACTACATGATTCCTTATGTGTTCCTTCATAGTCTGGATTCAGTATTAATTTACAATGTAGGAAATAAAATAAAATAATAAAACCATTGAATGAGAAGGTGTGTTCAAACTTGTGACTGGTACTGTATATAATCATGATACTCAGGATGTATGAATGAAAAAACAAACCAACCTACAGCAAAGCTTCCCACTCTGACTGTATGTATGCAATTCAACTTGTATTTAATTCTGATAGCTGTCCAAGGTGCTGAACAAAAATAATGTAATGGATCTAGAACTTTGTTTCTAAGCTATAAATGCAAAAGTAAGTCTGCAAACTTGCTCAGGTTTATCAAGTAAAAAGGGAAAACTGTGCAAATTTGTGTTAAATTATCACTTTAAGAAGAATTTACTAGTGCACTGTTATTCTCACCATTATCTTTTAAGAGAACGAGTATTGCTTATATTAAACAATGAGCAGCTCTAAATAATGAGGCTTTTATCTAAATAAGCTTAGCATCTGCTGGTTTAGCCAGCACAATAAAAAGCAGTATTTATCAGGTTCAAACACTATAAAGAATAACAGACTTACATAATATCTCTCTCTCTCTCTCTCTCTCTCTCTCTATCTCTCTCTCTGGTTCTGCACCCAGAGCAAGGCCAAATTTCACATGTACAGTACAACAATGCCTCTTTCTGGCAACCTTCCTCTCTCTCTTTTCAGCAAATCCACTGAGAGTGAGTGCCCGAGGGTGAGTGAGATGTGGTGGAGAACAGCCGTGTGTTTCTCCTCGAGGAATCTCGCTGAATAATGGCAGCCAGTCAGCTCCTCTCAGTGGAGATACTATGAACATGTTCAGCTTGGTGTCGCTGGCCGCTTCAAAGAAATCACAGCATGAGAGAAAAGGGAGAGTTCTAAAGGTCACCATTCAACGTGCTCTCAGTAGAATGAAGGGTACTGCAGGATGTCCCTTAGGATACGAACTCTAGCAGTGACAATGATGCTCTCAAAGGGCTCTGAAGAGATGATTTAAGAATAAAAGGTGTGAGAGGAGGTGAAGAAGGACATATATGATAGCAGGACTACAGTATTACAATCTTAATGTATTACTGTGAGCAAATTGGTCAATCACAATTCACAATTAATAATAATGATAATAATAATACAGAAAAATGACAGAATAAAAAAAATTGAGCATACTATATATATATATATATATATATATATATATATATATATATATATATATATATGCAAACTATATTCATTACATATAAGTTTACATTTCAAGCTTTTTTGTTTTATTTAATGTTGACCAGTTTGGCTTACACTAATATCCAGATTCTCAAATTATTCAAATATTTAATTTACAAACAGTATCAACTTTAAAACAAAGAAGGCTTGAATTACATCACTTGTGAATCCTCCCATCACAGCTCCGTCTTTGTCGTGTCACATGTTCTGTGTTTATGTTTTCCATGTGCCGTCTTGTCTCCACGTGCTCTTTTGTTTATGTCGACATCATCTCTCCACGTCATGTCCTCGTTATGGTCAGCACCTGTCTTGTCCCTTGCTATAAAGTTTCATTAGTGTCTCAGAGTCCTCATCAGTCATTGTATTGTCACCATGAGTCATCGTAGTGTCTTCATGTCTTATTTTATTTCATATTCAAGTCATAGCCAGTTTGTCAGTCTTGTAATAAAGCCTTATTTTTGGAACCGATGCTGCATCCGTCTCCTACTGGCCACAGCACACTGACATCACTTAACATTTAATGAATTTAAAATATATGACCATTTCCCTTTTTATGAAAATAAATGAACTTTTCATTTCACTTTTTCATGTTTGAATTTTTGGAGATGCTCTAGTATAAGTCTATACACATTATCTATTTAGTTTGGCCATATATGTGCGCTCCCTTAACGTAAATACAGTAAAAAGTCTCAATAATTTATTGTTTTCAAAGAAAGTAGCTCTGAGCTAGTCTGAAGAACAAAGTTTGGTTCCAGGTGAACTCTGCATTGCTCCTGGCTTTGCATGGATTGGTTGATTTAACACAATGTAGTATTAATTAATCAAACCAGGTATATGATAATAACTACAAGTAATACTGGGCTGCCATGAGGAGAAGTTTGGAAAGGGTTAGACCAACACCATCATTTACAGAAAATTGCTATACAAAGTTTTAATTGTATTTGAAATGACTATAATAAAAGTGTTTTTCTAAGCAAATAAACATATTGCTTAAACAGTTAATTCACTCAGGTGCTTAAAACTTATTAGTTTCATAAATTATAGCTTCCCATAACGTCCCTGTTCCTCTAAATTTAATTGAATAGCAAGGTTATATTTGAATAATATAAAATAAGTTTGATTCTGTAGTTCTGTATGAGCTTAATGTACCTAACAAGTAACAGATGTTTATATTCCAGCCCATTCATATTGTACAAACTACAGGTTTTAGTCATCATATACTTACCTCAAACATTGTCAATGTATTAAAGCATCTTGAATGAACTTGTTTATGTAGTTTATATCTCTTTATGAGATACTGTTATGTGTAAAAATATGCAAAAGTACATTTCATAGTTATAGGAGTAGCAAAATCATTTCTACACCTAAAATGTTTTCCATTTTTTTTATAAATAACAGTGTGTCAGAAATCACAGAAGCAAGTCTGTTTGAAACTTGGGGTGTAGGAGAGAGAGAGAGAGAGAGAGAGAGAGAGAGAGAGAGAGAGAGAGAGAGAGAGAG
>BRDA01060547.1:0-33429 GCA_036984385.1 Crenuchus spilurus
TATTTGTCTCATTTGGTCGATTTGCTTCTTTATCTACATTTAGAACAATCTAATGAAGCTTTAGGTCAAGTTTAGGCAGAAATGTAGACAATTCTTAAGGGTTCACACACTTTCAAACAACGCGCTGATATGTACCTGGTTACGAGTTGAAGTGCCCTCCCTGTGACAGATTGTCCCTTTTTTAGTTCAGCTGCTCTAAATGAAGCTCGTAATGACACATGTTGTCATTATCATCTCTTCACTTCTTAATGGGACACTGTTTTGGTTTGAGGAGCATATAACACTCAGTCATTTTCTCTCTGGACATCATGTTAGGAAGCTAAAGAGCATGGACCAGTCTACATTATCCGTGCATGTCCGTGTATTCATGTCAATGCAAATAAAATAATCCCCTGGTGCTGAACTAGCTGCTACAAGACTGCATTTTCACTTCTCTGGATGGAGGGATGGACGTCCCTGGAGGAAATTCAAATCAGGGGAGTCGTCCATCATTTACACACAGAGGTCACTGACTGCAGAATATCTGAGATCAAATCTACTTACCTGTGTTTACTTACTCAGAAAAGCCCTAATGTTAGAATAATGTTAGAATAATAATACAATAAGACTGTAAATAGTGTTGTTCTGTATGTCAATGTGTTGGTCTATCCATTACAGTCCATTACAGTCCTTATCAGTCATCAATACCTGGTTTTGTTAATCAATACTTCTGTTTGTTAAAAGTGTTGCTGATGACTGAGGAGAACATCTGGAATCAAACTTTGCGCTTCAGACTAGCTCACAGCATCACATTGTTTATAAAAGCTACATTTTTCTGTATTTATGCTCATTTGTATTTATTCTGGATTCAATATTTGGACTAATATTGCCATAATAATTATTATTCAATAAAACATCTGTGAAATGTTAAAACCTGACCAAACTATGCTTTATAAACATATAAAGCACGCATGTGATAAAAGTAAAAATGAAATATTAATAAATAATCATCTATAATTATGCATTTTTAGTCATTTTTTTGGTGATTAAATCATTTTCATCAGACAATTCCATTTAATCAGCAAGACCTGATGTGTTAATGTTGCACAAAACTCTATACATACAGTCCATACAAGCTGCTCATACAGTTTGTTTGAGATGTGTCGCTTTTATGATGTCACAAAAACCAGCACATTTACATACTGCCGCCTGAAGTTATAAGGAGTGTTTCAGTCTGGGCTGAAATGAGGCATTAAACCTGGCAGCCAATCAGAGTAGAGATCAGTCTTAAAGATACAGTAGCAAAGCAGCCTTGTCTGTAAAATAGCCAAATAAAGATGAATTATGGCAGATTTTGATGTAATAACTTGCAGAAATGTTACCAGTGAAAAGAAATAATGGAAGAAAAATGAGTCGCACTCATTATATCATACAGAGAATTTAATTAAAGAACAAAAGTACACAAAAGTCTGCAGTATATAATTACCTAAAAATGTATCACCCATGCTTCAGATGGCTCCTGTCCTGTCCATTAACACAGGCACATATATGGAGATGGAGCTAATATCAGTAAACACATCTGGCAAGAAATACAGTCAAAAGACTTTGAACCTGATTCATGTATATATAAAAATGGCAAAACGTAAAGAAATAATCTCCAAATATTTCTGCTTTGGTCTGTAGTTTACTAACAGCATTGGGATTTTTGAGGCTATCTTTAGAGCTGTCACGACTAATCAAATAAAACCATTTATTCTATATAAAAATGATAAGTGACTAATTAAAATTGACTTTAAAACTACGTACCCAGTTTGTTTCTTTACCTAAACGATGGTGAATAACTTTAATACTAACGAACATCTGGTGATGAAATCGGGATTAAATAAACCTGAGGATAACTGAGGATTTTAATGTCTCACTGCAGCAGCAGGTGATCGATGGAGGATGGGCGCCGGCTTCTACTCCGACACCCGCCTACCTACACTGTCACTGTTTTTCACACAGACTTAGGTTTATTTAATCCGCATTTCATCACCAGATCTTCATTAGTATTAAAGATATTCAGGTAAAGAAGCAAACAGGATGACCTATATATTTATGGCTTTACAGTGGAGTCTTGTAATTGTCATGATATTTTCTAAATACCCCTGTCATCAAAATAATCATGTATTTCTCTATTACTGAAAGAATTGAGTGTCCTTTGATGCTTTTGGTTAAGCAGGTGATGGACAATCTGCACAAAATCTGCATGATTCCTGAGCCACAGCTCATCACATGATGCAATATATGTAGAAGTGCAAGTAAACCAGAGAGTGGATAGGAAGAGACGTTAAATTTTGGCACGGATCCTGTCCAGAGGGTCAGTTTCCCACATCTGGTCGTCCCAGGCTTGAAACCACCCAGTGAAGGTTGGCGGCTCGGCCCCCTGCTTAATGGTAGTGATGGGAATACCACGTCGACCAGACGGGTCTGAGTCCACATATTCTTTAGCTGCAAGAAAAAAGGACAAAACTTATATTTACAGCATCATCACAGTCAGATAATCAAGTGAAGTAATGGCTGGAGAACAGTGCGGAGATTACTGCAACGCTGTGCTAACAGGCCTCCCAGCCTGCACTATTAAACCACTACAGATGATCCAGAATGCAGCAGCACGTCTGTTTTTTAACCATCCAAAACGGGCACATGTCACCCCACTGCTCATTGAGCTACACTGGCTTCCGATTGCTGCCCGGATCAAACACAAAGCCTGCACGATCGCCTATAACTTCAACAATCACGTTACTAACAACTGCGTTCATGTTTATTAGGGTTTGATCTACGAGGGTGTCATACATGATCCTCACTTTAGTTAGATTAAACTTGCCGTCTTATCTGCACTTTCTGTACCAGCTCACTCTCGTCAAAGTATCTGCTGTGCAGGTTTCAAAGTTACGTCAGTTCATTTATGACTGTGGCGCAACAAAAATGGCCGCCGTACTTATGATTCACATAAGAGCTGTGATTGTTTTTTTGTTCAAACTCCAGACGTGTGGTGCCCCTGTTTAATCGTGGTGACCCACGCGCTGTGGGTGGTCCATGTATGCGGAGCGCCAGCCCTGCTGACACCCCTGCTCTTAATCAGGCTGGCATTTTCAAACAAATGGCTTCTGTCCACAGAAAAATCAAGTATCTGTATCACGTATTTGGGCTTTTTTACTTTTCCACGTAATATGAGCTCAGTGAGATGTTCGTTACATTGTGTTGAATGTTCAAGATGAAAATTCTTTGGACAGTGACAATATAATACCAGCAAACTCAGGATCTTACCTATTTTTGGTGCCCCGGTCTTTTCTACGTCATTGGCATCGTTGCCGACCCAAAGGAAGATCTACAAATGAGAGTTCAGTGATTAGACTGAAACGTAATTACAACAGACATCAGAGAGTCTCCTCAAGCCGGTCTGCACCAGAACTCTCAGCACACATTATTACACAGAGAGGTGAAGATGGATCAGAGAGCTTTTTCTGAGAATCGGAACCAGAACCGAGTCGTGTACCCGCCCAGAGAGAACTCGGCCAATTTTGCTGGCTGCCGATGGCAAGCAGAATGATTGAGATTCGTGATCCACAGATCATAGTGGCAGCGTCTGCTGAGCCACCGGCTGAAATATTTTTACTTACTTGATCCCAAGTGTCCAGCAACATGACATCATCAGTGGCCAGATCTGACTGGTGAAAGTCTCCAGGAACCTCCTCAACCTGCGGGAGACAGAAGGGTTCACGTTCAACGACTGGATGATCATAACTATCTATTTTAGCACTTATTATTATTATTTTAATAATATACACTATTTGTGTACACTCTTCTAATGAATGCATGTACAAGTGCACATACAGCTTGTCTAGTCCCTGTACTGCCAATAGAAAAGGAGCAAACATGATCCTATTGGCACCATGTGGGGTCTGAAGCCCCCCCGCACAGTGACCTGTGTTCTCTGCTCCATCCAGTACTTTTGGGATGAGTGGAGGATGAGGCCGTGGTGGCGATCGTCCTCACTGATGCTCTTGAGGCTGAATACAATCAAATCCTCACAGCAATGCTCCACAGTCCTGGACGTTACTCCAACAGAAGCAGGATGTCTAAACGCTCCTGGAGTTCAGACTGATTGTTGCTGTGGATGCTAGTTTTGATTTCTCATGTGTTCAGCTAATCAGCCAATCAAATGAGCTTTTCTGCAAATCTCACAAATCTCATTTACCACCAGCCGGCCCGTCTTGTTGGAGCAGCCGAAGAGTCGTGGAGGCTTGACTACTTTCTGCAGAGTTTTGGAGGTCTGATATTCCTTCTTTCCTCCCAGAGCCGTCCAGAATCCCGCTACAGAGACATCAGACACGGAGACAGCGTTCAGTAAGCAATAACACATGAGAGGGAGGACTATAACATGATATTAGCACTGGTGTACACTCGTAGCAAAAAGGCTTCTATGTAGTACTCGGAACAATGTGCGGAACCCTTTTTGTTACTACACAGAACCGCTTTTTAAAGGATTCTACATAGAACCCTATGAAAAGCTGCTGGACTGTAAACGGTCAGGAAGAGAGGGTGAATAAAAGCAGCGTTCACGCTTTTAGCAGCTCTGTGTGTAAACAGAAGAGAAGTCAGAACTGGTTTAGGTCTAAACACAAGGCATCAAATCTGATCTGACTTTAGAATCAAGGATCTGATTGGAAAAAAATCAGATTTGACATGTTCACACTCGGGCAAAAAATCTGATTTGAGTCACTTCTGCCTGGTAATGTGAACGTAACGTTTACTGCCGTTCTATGTAAATATTGTGGAATCTTTGAATGGTTACTATAGCAACTAAGTCTGTTACTATGGCAACCTACCATGACAGCAACGACAGCAGCCTTTTCATTTTTAGACTCGTGTTTTCTAACAACGCAGGCCTACATATGTGGCAACAGGGGTATAAATGGAATAGCACCGTTCAAGGTTGTTATATCACAGTAATGGACCTGGTGGAGGAAACTCCACTCTGCTTCACTCTTTTTTATTAATTTTGTATAAAAGACACCTCGGTGGCTGTTAACCGTCACATGATACTACGTAATCATTTCTAGAACACGTCAATAGTCGTAAATGTTGTTCCACCATTAATAAGAGACACAAGACCATGGCTCAGAGAGGCGAACATGCTAACCCCCAAACCACCGTTTTAAGTGTGTTCATCCAAATTGATTAACATAAGAACCTCATACCTGGCTCTTTGCCTTCAGCCACATCAGTGGGCTTCCCCCCGAGGAAGGTGACCACGTACTTTGCTCCGGTCACCTCCTCTGCACTCGCCCCAACACCTTTCCACACAAACAGAGAGTCTGGCGTCTTCAGCACAAACACATCATTGGTGTTCAGGTTGGACGCTGTTGGCTTTACCTAGAAACAAAGTAATATTAAGTGTGAAGGATATTATTACAGATTATTAATAACAATATGGCTATTAAGGTTGGTGCCGTGCGAGACGTCTGCCCTTCCAGTAATGAGGCTGGGACCTTTATTTCCCTGAAAAGGGCTCAATAAACTCTGTCTGTCTATATTATTCTATATGTCAGTCTACACAACATCCTGTCTAATAAAAGAAAGCAGATGAACATTAAACTGTAACAGTGTGGAGTTTAAATGAAAACTAATTAGTATAAAATATTTGTACCTCTACAGCTCTGGTGGCATTGGCGGCGCTGGTGCGGACGTGGAATAAGCGCGTGCTGCCCGCCTGGCTCTGACCGCCTTTACGAGATGTGCCACCGCTGTGGATGATCATGGGTTTACCTTTAAATAGACTCATCAGGTGGGGTGGCTCCTGACCCTGAGTCACGCGTACCTGAGACACATTTAAACACATTAAATATCACATTACGGTACAGCAGTCATCAGAACTATACAGACAATAAACAGTGTGATGTATATTAGACAGACAGACAGACAGACAGACAGAGACATATAAGAGATGGCATTTACATGGAAGCAGGAGTTGGTAATTCACTATAATATTATATCACATTATATTATATTATTTTATTTTTATATTATATTATATTACATTATATTATATTATATTATATTAATTATATTACATTATATTATATTAATTATATTACATTATATTATATTATATTATATTAATTATATTACATTATATTATATTAATTATATTATATTAATTATATTATATTACATTATATTAATTATATTACATTATATTATATTATATTATATTAATTATATTACATTATATTATATTATATTATATTAATTATATTACATTATATTACATCATATTATAGTATAGTATTGTGTACACTGTGGTATTTAAGTATCATTCTATTTTGTAATAAAATTGTAAATGTTAGGGTTTAAAATGAAAATGAAATAAAAGCCAAAACTGTTTTACTCTAATGTGATAAATACTGCCCCCTGGTGTTCACTAAGCATTTAGCCACAGTAAAGTGTAATAACAGCAGAGACAGCTGTAAACAATAATACAGTCTCTATCTAACAATGACCAACATGTCACAACAGCTGGAGACTTTGTTGTGATGTATATTATGTGTGAAAAGAGACAAAGTGTCACATTTAAAAACTACAACCAAGAATATCATCATTTTTATTTGAACATTTCACATCCTGTCTAACAGGACTAATGAAGCTCTCTGCATAAAGAGACATGTGGGTGGTGGGAAATGTGCCTGTGCTCATTTAGAAAAGAGATGAATTTAACTCTTTATTATCATAACAAATGAAACACTTTGTCACACCTGGACAGGAGCTCCGCCCATAGAGTCGTCCAGCTGGACGGTGAGGAAAGCAGAAGCAGCCAGTTCATCCTGAGTGCTCTTCAGTCCCTGCCTGAAAACACAGACCTGCGTTTACAAACCCAAACACTGTGTAATAAAGATGTGGTGAAATTTCAGCCAATGAAAATGTTCAGAAAGAGCATAAATGCTGTGCATTTAATTTAAAAGACGTGTGTGGTTCAGTTGACGTTTTCAGGATGTTGACTTTGACTCACCAGGTGTAGATCAGGTGCTGCTCTCGGCTGCCCTGTTTGTAGCTGTACAGAATGATGTAACAATCTCCTCCATAAAACTGACCATAGGAGGCGGGGTCAACTGGGACACGGGCTCCACCCTCCACACGCCAGATCTGATGAAGATGAAAAGATTTCATCAACGAATCACAGATTACTGCAACTACAAGTGAATACTAAGAATGATTCAGTATCCACTATGAATTATTCAGTATCTGTTATGAATTATTCAGTATCCACTATGAATGATTCAGTATCCACTATGAATGATTCAGTATCCACTATGAATTATTCAGTATCTAATATGAATGATTCAGTATCCACTATGAATTATTCAGTATCTGTTATGAATGATTCAGTATCTAATATGAATTATTCAGTATCTGTTATGAATGATTCAGTATCCACTATGAATTATTCAGTATCTAATATGAATGATTCAGTATCCACTACGAATTATTCAGTATCTGTTATGAATGATTCAGTATTCACTATGAATTATTCCGTATCTAATATGAATGATTCAGTATTCACTATGAATTATTCAGTATCTAATATGAATGATTCAGTATCCACTATGAATGATTCAGTATCCACTATGAATTATTCAGTATCTAATATGAATGATTCAGTATCCACTATGAATTATTCAGTATCTGTTATGAATTATTCAGTATCTGTTATGAATTATTCAGTATCTGTTATGAATTATTCAGTATCTAATATGAATGATTCAGTATCCACAGTGAATGATTCAGAGCATGTTCTGACAAATCCGTTTGTCATGCCGACCTGAACTTTCCCGCTTCCATCGTCCACCATGTTGTGATGTGCAGCCATGGCTTTGTTGGAGTGCAGAGTTGAGGCATCGAAGGGGATTTGTTTCACATTGGCTATTCGGCCGATGGTGTAAGCTTTAGTGGGTCCTGTAGTCTGATCTTTATCCTTCCAGTCAGAGAAGAACTGCTTAAAGAGAGTCGTCTCTCCCCCTGCTGGCAGCAACTGGATCTGCAGGAACAGACACAAGACGAGTGCTCAGGAATAAATACCAGACATTATTTTATATCATATAACAGCAGATACAGTCACACCTCACAAAACCAGAATAATGTGGAAAAGTACATTTTTAATCATCATTTCATTCAAAAAGGTGAGCTGTTGTATATTTTATGTTCAGTACATGTGAAGTGAGACATCTCAAGACTTTATTTTACTGTTGATCAGAACTGCTCAGAAATCCAGAATCTCAGAACAGTTTGACACCACTGCCCCCTAGTGTGGAAAGCAATGAATTACTTCAGCACTACTGAGCACATCCTGTACGCAGTATATATGTGCAGTGAGGTTGTGCACCTGTGTTTTGTTGGAGTAATTCTTCTCTTTGATGAAGTCCTGTGCAGCTTTCAAGGCGGCTTTCCTCTCTGCTGTGTTGGCATTCGGACCTTAAAACAGAAACAGAGGAATTGTTGTACTTATGATGTATTTTAATTTGTAGCCTTTTTTTTATTATTATTTTGTTTCCTTCAGGACTGTTTTTGCTGCAGCCCCATTAACCAGAGACTCACCTGCTCCATCACATCACAGAAAATTTCTGATTGGTTGTTTTCATGAAGCAGAACAATTATAGATTTTAGGTCTTTCTACCATCATGATTTAGAATACAGAGATAAAGCATTGTTACAAAACTATAGATGAATTGTCATAAAAATGACATAATATTCTTTAAAAATACAACTACTATAGGTTATTCAAAAAATAATAATGTTGCTATGTGTTAAATACGGTGCAACTGTTTTAACTTGGTGGTTGCTATGGTGTTGCTACGTGGTTGCTATAGTGTTGCAACTATAGTGGTTATTATGGTATCTTAGGTGGTTGCTATGATGATGTAATGTGGCTGCTGGGTGGTTGCTATGGTCGTGAAAAGGTGATTGCTATGCTATTCTAGCTGGTTGCTATGATGTTGCGAAGTGTTTGCTAGGTGGCTGCTATAGTGCTGCAATGTTACTGTGGTATCCTTGTTGGTTGCTATGGTGTTGCTAAGCAGTTGCTATGATGTTGCTGATTGCTGTGGCTGCTATTGTGTTGCAGTGTTGAGAAGTGCTTACTGTGGCATCCCAGATAGTTGTTATGGTGTTCATAGGTGTTTGCTACATTATCCAAGTTGGTTGCTATGGCATCACATGTGGTTGCCATGGTGCTATGAAGTTGCTAAGTGGTTGCTAGCTGGTTGCCATGAAGTTGCTAAGTAAATGCTCAATGGGGGGTGAGGTGATTGCTATAGTCTTTAATACACTAACTGCACACTGCTGTGGTCTATTTTTTTAATATTTTAATATTTTACTTTAATATTTCTTTATAACTTATTATTTATATAATTATATTATTAAATGAAAAGTCGTTATAATAACTGCTGGTTGAACATATACAGTATAACAGTCTTCATAACACTGTAACTACAAACTCTTTTAGTCTATCGACTTCATATTAGAGGCAGTGAGGTAGAAAGTCATCCAGGTGAAGAGCAGGAAGGACATGCTCTCATGCAGACACGACCAAAACAATCCTGAGAATCTAAAGCAGCAGGTTTGGCTTCTGCAGAGCGTTTGAGGAGAAAATGCTCCACCCAGAGAGAGAAGAAACAGGTATCACAACTCGCCACCCTAAACAATCATAAAGGAACATTCCTGGCCACACCTTTCCAAACAAACACATTATTATCCACGCCGTTGTCCAGGATGTAGCACTCCTCAGGCGAGAGCATGGCCTGCTTGAATGGACTCGATGGTGCCACGACTGACGTCTTCATGGAGCCGGTGGCATCCGATATCTGAAACAACGGACAACAGAAATAAAGGAGGAGCTTATGAAACAAATGTAATGCACTGATACACTGAATGTTATATACTCTTGTTAGTAATATTAGCATATTTATAATATTTTGTATATCTTTCTTAAATCTGCCCTTAAAGCCACTTGCTTGTAACTTAAGAAGCAGTACGTTTACTAGGTAATAATTCTAAGTATCTGGAAGAAGGTCTGACCATGTACAGCGCCCCCTTCTTCCTGTTGCTCGTGTCCACCTGCTCGTCGTCCGGCGTGGCTGGAGCGATGGAGGTTTTGGGGCCCAGAGCCTGAGGGATATTCATTATATTACAACTCATTCACACTGACCCAACACCGGTCAGATGCCAAATATCTTTAGACTAAAACATCTGACAATGCCCTCTCTCTCTGTCTCTCTCTCTCTCTCTCTCTCCGTCTCTCTCTCTCCGTCTCTCTCTCTCCGTCTCTCTCTCTCCGTCTCTCTCTCTCCGTCTCTCTCCCCGTCTCTCTCTCTCTCTCTCTCTCCTCGTCTCTCTCTCTCTCTCTCTCCGTCTCTCTCTCTCTCTCTCCCTCTCTCTCTCTCTCTCATCAGGACCTTGATGGATGTGCTCTCATTAGCAAACGGCTCAACTCCAAGAAACAACAACAGAGCTATTGTGTCCTGAATTAAGTCGCACATTATTACTATGTTTGGGGATTTGGAGCCCTCTGTGGTGGAATTATGTAATAGCCCCATCGATGCTCCGCCCACAAAAGCATTCTATTGTAGTAACTGTTGCTAGGTTGGACAAGCTTTTATGAAACCCTGGAGAATGTTTATTACTCTGAAAGATTACACTGTTACGACAGATCTGATGTTATTTAGTGAGTTTGATGGTTTTAATTAGTTAACTCCACAAACAAAAGCAACGTGAGTTAATGACAACATGATAAATATTCTTTTTTTTCAGATCAAACATTTTCACACCAAATGACACAGAATTTTTGAGTTTGGGGGTTTTTTGTGGCAAAATATAAAAACGGAAAAATTGCAATAGCCAAAGTGGCATTTTTTTGTGCCCAAAAGTATAAGATGCGCAAAAACTCATCATCTTGGCTGTTGCTATGTCATCAGAAACAGCTGTGATTGGTCGAGTGAATTCCCACTAAAAAATCACAAAATTGAAAAGACAACAAAAAGAAGGCTGCACTTTTGTCCAAAAAATCTCATTAGCTGTGAAAACCGTGTGTTCCTTAGTGTTCTAGTGGTTAGGATTCAGTCTGGGTTCTATGCCTGGTCAGAGAATGATTTACAGCTGTGGTCTGGTGTTTATGGATCGGGTCTTGTGACCAGAAGGTTGCCGATTCGATTCCCTGGCATGACTTAAGCAAGGCACCTAATCCCCAACTGCTCCTCGGGTTGCCCACCACTTTGGGCAAGTGTGCCACCTAGTGTGCTCATCAACAGTGTTTATTTATGTGTGTTGCACTGCACGGATGATTGTGCACGTACAGTGTTAAGATGAGATATTGATTACAGAAATAACAGAATTGATCCTCACGTCAATAAGCTCCTGTGGCTCCGCCCCCTCGTCACATAAAGACAGCTGAGCTCTGCCGTTTCTTTCGTTGTCGCGGATATCGATGGCAACCTGAGAGGCCTTGACCTTCTCAAAACGGTTACACTCACTGCCACTCCACTGGAAGATGGTCTACAAAGAAGGAGGGTCACATATAATAGTGTTAACAGACTAACACACCACCACCACATCAGTGTAACTGTGGACCGAAGATCAGGGTTAAGTCGGATAAAATGGACAATGAGTGTAGATACAAGGTACACGTACCTAATAAAGTAGCCATATCTTGTATATAGGACTATACCTTGCCCAGATCTACGATGAAGCAGTCTCCCTGGTTAAAGCTGGCCCAGGAAAACTGCACTTCTGTGGCTCTGATAGCTCTCCTGCCCTTAACCTGCAACAGCCGCTTCACGTTGGCTTCATTAGTGACCACATGATGGAAGCCAGAGGCAACACCACCTTTCTGTAAAGCAGAAAAGAGACATAATGATGAGTAACGAGATGATGGGACACATACGATACTGTTAAAAAGTGGCATAATACACTGATTACCACTAACACTGCAGGCATCACAGCGTCAGACTGTTTATGACTGTATCTGATCAGTAATTCAGCTCAGTCAGTCTTACAGTCCTCAGTCATCAATAACTGGTGCCTCCAACATGGTCAGATAGAGTGGAACCCTGGTTTTGGTCATAGATCCGTTCTAAAGTGCCTGATGATAACTGATACGACGTGTTTTAGTTTGTTTTGAACAATCAATGAGAAACAAAGCCAGAATGAATGATGAACATGTGGGAGGATGCTTTGTTTTCACGAAAACAGCAGCGAGTCACAAGGGCACGCTGATGAAAACCGGGCAGATTAACAATAACTGGGACAAAATTGCCCTGAAAAGAAGTCGACAATAACCAAATTTTACAACAACCAGGGCAAGCGATACCCGAGGTTCTACTGTATAACTAAATAAAGTCAGGTCTAGCAGGGCTTGTACTTATATTGCTCATCTACATTGAAAACAATATTAGTTCAGCTCGTCTGGCGTTGAGCTGTCAAAGATGGCCGACGCAGCATTCAGCTACACAAGTTTTGGTATGTTTTAAAGCTCACGCTACATCACACTGTGTCCTAAACTACATCGACTCATCTGAGAGTCCTTTGTTAGGATCTAATTGAGGGTTTAACTGCTTCAGAAAAGTTTTGGTGAAAAGTTTTGGTGTTAAATATGAATTTTAAGTGAAGTGTTCCTGTTTGCTACTTCCTAAAAGAAGCCACTACTACAAAGATGGCAAATTTAGGTTCACAAGGAAATTGGAAACAGACCCTTTTAGCTGCATTTCTGCTTTCTTGAAGCATTTTGTGGTCATGAAATTGGTGTGTGTGTGTGTGTGTGTGTGTGTGTGTGTGTGTGTGTGTGTGTGTGTGTAATGAATGTTGCATGACTGAGGTAATGAATGCCCACTGATTGTTCTGTTTCATGATCTTCCTCTACAGGACTCTGAACACAGCGTGAAGCTGCACAAACACTCTGCCATTGAAACATGTTAGCAAACATCTAAACAAATGTGAATCTAATTACTTTCAAAGTCCGAGTTGCCAGATTTGTGGTTTTCCCACCAAATTGTGTTACTTTAAAAATTGGGTAACATTTCAGAGGAAGTAGAGTGAAGGTTTTTGGGGTATTTAAAAAACGTACCATGTGAGCCAAAAAGCACTTAACTTTATTTAACACAGCAGTAAAGGAATAAATAGTGTTAACAACTAAAATGTATTCAGGGACATGGCATCTACTGGCAGATACTATGTTTTAAATGCAAAACTCGTTAAAATGATGTAGGTATTTTTTTCTTTCTCATTGACTTACATTATGAAATGTAGTATTAATAATAGTAATTAAAATAATAAACATACAAATATAAACCCAAGCATACATACATATATACAAACATATATAAAAATGAATAACAAAGTTAGATTCCACAACATCTGTGATTGGATGTTTTAGATTTCAGGCTAGTTTAAATGAGTAAAGGGAGGGATTCTGGCAGACACTGATGTAGAGAATTTCTGAAGACCTGGCAACCCTCCCAATAGTGCCCACAGAGCACACATTAGCTGTAGATGTCTTTCCGGTTGTCACTGGCACTCCTGTGAAAGCTAACATACACTACAGTTACTCTGACCTTCAGCCTTTACAATAAAGTCATTAAAGGAAGTGATCACGCCATGTATCTCATGTTTGTTTACATTAAAGTACACCTTTAAACTTTGTACAGTGCTACTAAAGAGGGCACTGGCCTTAGGGCAAAACTCAACATCTGTATCAGTATACAACGATGACTGATTCGATTCCTGATACTGGACTCATTTTCACAGAAATTTGAATGAAGGAAAATAATGGCATTGCTTTTTATTTCTGTGTAACAAAAAAAATGCAAAATAACATAAATAAGGCAAAATAGTGTACATTTGTTTATACCAAACTATTTAACCAGTCAATCCTCAGCAATGAAGAAAAAACGACTAAGAATTAAGGCTTTAAATTGTAAAAACCAAAAAAAAAAATACTGTAGTACCTTCAACATATTTTAAATAACCATGTGAAATTTTCCCTTTTCTGAAGCAAAAAAAATGCAAACATAATTACAAAAGTTAAAATAAAATTTAATTTTCTGCATAAAATTATAAATTATTATAAATTATTATTATTATTATTACAAAAAGAATCTTTCAAATGTAAACAGAAATAATCCAGAGGCTACTAAGGAGGTTAAAGAGTGTGGCATTAAATAAATTTTGGTTGTGCAATTGCATTAGATGGTATAATGAACGGAATGTACGTGATGTTATGCTGTAAAGTGAGTTACCAGTTAATAAAGATTTCAATTAACTTGTAAAACTCTTTAAACGTGTAATTTAAAATGTTAAATTCCCACCTGGTATTTGATGCCTGATTTGAAGTAGCCCAGGAAAGCTAGAGACTCGTTATTCTGGACTTCACGGAACTGCACTGGACTCCCGCCAAGATGATCGTCCAGCTGGGTGGCAAAAATGGCAGCAGCTCCACTTTCATCCTGAGAACACTCATCTCCTGATAGAGGAGCAGAGAAAGATAACAAGAGCAAGTTAATACAAGTGGTATCCAGCACATACATTAATGTCACTGATGTAATAATTCATAGTGGATGCTGAATAATTCACAGCTGATACTGAATAATTCATAGTGGATACTAAATAATTGATAGTGGTTACTGAATAATTCATAGTGGTTACTGAATAATTACCAGCTGACACTGAATAATTCATAGCGGATACTGAATAATTTATAGTGGATCATGAATAATTCAGAGTGGATACTGAATAATTCACAGCTGAAACTAATTAATTCATAGTGGTTACTGAATAATTCATAGTGGATACTGAATAATTCATAGTGGTTACTGAATAATTCATAGTGGATACTGAATAATTCATAGTGGTTACAGAATAATTCATAGTGGATACTGAATAATTCACAGCTGATACTAAATAATTCATAGTGGTTACTGAATAATTCATAGTGGATATTTAATCATTCATAGTGGATACTGAATAATTCATAGTGGTTACTGCATAATTCATAGCAGATACGGAATAATTCATAGCGGATCCTGAATAATTAATATTAGATTCTGAATCATTTATTGTAGATATGAAATAATTCATAGTGGATACTGAATAATTAATAATAGCTATTAAATAATGTATAGCACATACTGAATAAATAATACAAGATAAGTTTTGCATTTTATATCGATAAAATCATGTAAAAAAATCTGTTTAATAGTTTAAAATGATATTTTTCAGTTGTACAAGTACACAATGACATGCATTGCTAATGTTTCTCAGCGTACTGAACTGGACCACAACTTACTGCCAACAAAAAGACATAATCTGAGACATAAAGAGAGCTGCCAGCTCTGCCCAGAGCCCCCCTGTCTAATCTGTTTATAGCTATAAAAACCAAACAGAAACCCTGAGAACCTCCTCAGACCAAGCTCACAGTCTTTCCACTGCAGGAACTCTCTGTTTTCTGGATTTAGTTAAAATACTTTGAGACCTAAATAAATGACTAAGAAAAAACAAAAAGCCTGGCTCGGCATCTGTGATGTGAGCTTCTACAGCCCCAGTACTAAAGAAGCCAAACTTAGACTCCAAACATGTCTTGACTGAGACACAAAATAAGTGTTTAAAGTGATTTTTGGGTGAACTATTCCTTAAACTGTGGGGCGGAGCCTTAACTACAGAGTTTCATGGCCTGAAATGTATCATCAAACACAAAACCGCATGAGTACAGCTCTGTGCTGTGCTGTGTGGGACTTTAATGACTGAGCTGCTGAAGAACATCTGGATGATGTCTAACTGTGGCCGTTATGGTCATTATGTTACGCTCATCAAAAGCCGGCTTATATTCATCTCGTGGGAAGTAAAACTGTACCAGAGGATGAAAAAGAAGGAAGAGAACTCTTTAGTACATTCATGTTCTAACGGCGTGTCATTAAGGAACGGCTGTACAAACCTGCAGGTCACTTCAGCGTGCTGTAAAATCAGTATGAGAACAAACTTAAGTTCTAAAATAAAGGTTTCTGAATGGTTCTCCACTGGGACGTAGGGTTCTAGGAAGAACTCTGGTCTCACTTTATCTGGACAGGTCACTGTTCCCCCTCACAGTTCATCACCTCATCACATACAGACATTCACATCATTATAACTGCAGACATTCAGCCGATGCTTAACAGCTTCAGTGTAAAGCTTAAGACCAGGCTCAGGTTTAGGACTAGCATTACAGTTAGAACTAGGATTAGAGATAGGACTAAAATTATTGTTAGAACTAGGGTTAGTGTTAAGACCAGCATTAGAGTTAGAACTAGGATTAGGGTTAGGACTAATATTAGAGTTAAAACTAGGGTTAGTGTTAAGACCAGCTTTAAAGTTAGAACCTGATTTAGGGACAGGACCATCATGAATTAGACCAAGGGTTAGGACTAGCATTAGAGTTAGAACTAGGATTAGGGTTAGGACTAATATTAGAGTGAAAACTAGGAGTAGTGTTAAGACCAGCATTAGAGTTAGAACTAGGATTAGGGTTAGGACTAATATTAGAGTTAGAACTAGGGTTTGGATTCAAACCAGCATTATAGCATTACACACAGAACCAGAGTTAGAGTTAAGATCAGCATTAGAGTTAGAACCAGAGTTAGGATCAGCATTAGATTTAGAATTAGGCTCAGGTTTAGGATAAGCATTACAGCTAGAACCAGAGTTAGAGTTAAGATCAGCATTAGAGTTAGAACCAGAGTTAGGATCAGCATTAGATTTAGAATTAGGCTCAGGTTTAGGATGAGCATTACAGCTAGAACCAGTTCTAGGATTAGGACCAGCATTAGAGTTTGGACCAGGGTTAGGATTAGGACTAGCATTAGAAGAAAGATCAAGGTTAGGTTTAGGATTAGCATATATTATATATATATATTATATATAAATATTAATCCACTGTATTCATATGTCCTTGACGAGTTCTCTGTGTTTTTGTCTACATTTTTATTGTTTGTAAAAAGAACAAACACACCACTCCATTACTGCACCACTAACCATGATATTAACTCAATTACTGAAGTATTTCAGAAGATTTCAACGATCTTAAGCTGAAGAAAGTGTAGCTGAAAGATTCTGTGCAAAGAAAGCCACATCCTTCCTCTTTTAAATTAAGTAATATAAACAGATAAAAGACAGGACGTTACATCACCTGTGAATAAAGAACTACACACACAACATCTCAACTGTGCACAGAAATAACAAACATACCATCAAATACCAGCCCAGAAAACCAAACCATTACAGCTACTAAAACTACTGTCTAAACAACTGAATAATTCATAGTGGATGCTGAATAATTCATAATAGACTGTGAATAATTCATAGTGGATGATGAATAATTCATAGTGGAAACTGCATAACTCAAAGTGGATACTGAATAATTCATAGTGGATGATGAATAATTCATAGTGGATACTGAATACTTCATAGTAGATACTGAATAATTCATAATAGACTGTGAATAATTCATAGTGGATAATGAATAATTCATAGTGAAAACTGCATAACTCAAAGTGGATACTGAATAATTCATAGTGGACAATGAATAGTTCATAGTGGTTGATGAATAATTAACAATAGACACAGAATAATTCATAGATAGACAGGCTAAGTCAGTTATCAGAAGCTTTAGCCTTGGCAGCTGATGCTGCTTTTGCATTTCTCCTGATCCTTAATAATTGGCTACATTTCTAATTATAATTAATCTTTATTTTTAAAGGTTTCTATACACCATGTAAGGTATTATCAAGCTTGACATGTCCTACATGACTCTCAACTTCCTGTTTATTAACCACTTCTTGGTTTCAGTAATCATATGAAACAGTTTAGTGTCCTGTTCTGATCTCCTCTTATTGTCTATGCACCAAACATTACAATATAATCTACTATCCAGAACAAAAAAGGAACTGAATTAATCTGAACTTAAACCCAGTCAGAGAGTTTCAGTAAGCTACTGTGGAAAAATAAACAAAATAAAGTTCAACTTTATACATAACACAGCCTACTTAACTCAGACTTATAACTAAAGCCTTCCATTAAGTCCAATGCTATGCATTTTCAGCAACTACTATGATTTATTCAGTATCCACTATGATTTATTCAGTATCCACTATGAATTATTCAGCATCCACTATGAATTATTCAGCATCCACTATGAATTATTCAGTATCCACTGTGAATTATTCAGCATCCACTATGAATTATTCAGTATCCACTATGAATTATTCAGTATCTACTATGAATTATTCAGCATCCACTGTGAATTATTCAGCATCCACTGTGAATTATTCAGCATCCACTGTGAATTATTCAGTATCCACTATGAATTATTCAGTATCTACTGTGAATTATTCAGTATCAACTGTGAATTATTCAGCATCCACTGTGAATTATTCAGCAACTACTCTGAATTCTTCAATGTCCACTACAAATTATTTAGTATGCATTACAAATTATTTATTTAATATACTTTTCACTTTCTTCGTACTTTATGATTACTGATTAGACTATAAGATTTAATATTAATAATAATAATAATAATAATAATAATAATAATAATAATAATAGAAAGTAATGCCAACACATTTTTATTTCTCTGAGAGTGCTTTTAACATAATATTTTGAATATTATGCAAAGAAAATATATGTAAGTGGTGTTTAATAAATGTTGGAATGAAACTGTTCATAAGTAACTTGGAGACAGGGAGTGACTCACCCAGCCACATGTGGATGTAGTATGATGGTGCGGGGGTGGTGTACAGCAGCACATAGGCATCTCCGGTGTAGAAGCTGCCATAGAGCTTTTTGGGAACAGGCTTTAAATCCATGTTCTCGATGCGCCAGATCATCAGACCTGGCTGCTTTCCCGCGGCATCAAATTCCTTATGATTCACCATGATTACTGAAACACAAACGCAGCAGAGGTCAGCTGTACATTTACAGGACTGTAGTTTCGGAGACGTCTGCAACTATCTGGCAACACTCCAATAACACCTCAGAGACTACAGCAACCACCTGGCAACACCCTAACAACTACCTCAGAGAACATAGCAACAAACTAGCAACACCCCAACAATCACCTCAGAGACTATAGCAACCACCTGGCAACACCCCAACAACACCTCAGAGACAACAGCAACCACCTGGCAACACCCCAACAACCACCTCAGAGACAACAGCAACCACCAGGCAACACCTCAAGAACTACCTCAGAGAACATAGCAACAACCTAGCAACACCCCAACAACTACCTCAGAGACTATAGCAACCACCTGGCAACACCCAAACAACCACCTCAGAGAACATAGCAACCACCTGGCAACACCCCAGCAACTACCTCAGAGAACATAGCAACAACCTAGCAACACCCCAACAACCACCTCAGAGACTATAGCAACCACCTGGCAACACCCCAACAACTACCTCAGAGACAACAGCAACCACCTGGCAACACCCCAACAACTACCTCAGAGAACATGGCAACAACCTAGCAACACCCAAACAACCACCTCAGAGACTATAGCAACCACCTGGCAACACCCCAACAACACCTCAGAGACAACAGCAACAACCTAGCAACACCCAAACAACCACCTCAGAGACTATAGCAACGACCTGGCAACACCCCAACAACACCTCAGAGACAACAGCAACAACCTAGCAACACCGAAACAACCACCTCAGAGACTATAGCAACCACCTGGCAACACCCCAACAACACCTCAGAGAAAACAGCAACCACCTGTCAAGACCCCAACAACTACCTCAGAGAAAACAGCAACCACCTGTCAACACCCCAACAACTACCTCAGAGAACATAGCAACAACCTAGCAACACCCAAACAACCACCTCAGAGACTATAGCAACCACCTGGCATCACCCCAACAACACCTCAGAGACTATAGCAATCACCTGGCAACACCCCAACAACACCTCAGAGACTATAGCAACCACCTGGCAACACCCCAACAACCACCTCAGAGAACATAGCAACCACCTGGCAACACCTCAATAACACCTCAGAGACTATAGCATCCACCTGGTAACACATCAACAACCACCTCAGAGACTATAGCAACCACCTGGCAACACCCAAAAAACCACCTCAGAGACTATAGCAATCACCTGGCAACACCCCAACAACACCTCAGAGACTATAGCAACCACCTGGCAACACCCCAACAACCACCTCAGAGAACATAGCAACCACCTGGCAACACCTCAACAACACCTCAGAGACTATAGCATCCACCTGGTAACACATCAACAACCACCTCAGAGACTATAGCAACCACCTGGCAACACCCAAAAACCCACCTCAGAGACTATAGCAATCACCTGGCAACACCCCAACAACACCTCAGAGACTATAGCAACCACCTGGCAACACCCCAACAACCACCTCAGAGAACATAGCAACCACCTGGCAACACCTCAACAACACCTCAGAGACTATAGCAGCCACCCAGCAACACCCCAACAACCACCTCAGAGACTATAGCAACCACCTGGCAACACCCAAACAACCACCTCAGAGACTATAGCAACCACCTGGCAACACCCAAACAACCACCTCAGAACCTATAGCAACCACCTGGCAACACCTCAACAACACCTCAAAGACTATAGCAACCACCTGGCAACACCCAAACAACCATCTCAGAGACTATTGCAACCACCTGGCAACACACAAACAACCACCTCAGAGACTATAGCAACCACCTGGCAACACCTCAACAACACCTCAGAGACTATAGCAACCACCTGGCAACACCCAAACAACCATCTCAGAGACTATAGCAACCACCTGGCAACACCCAAACAACCACCTCAGAGACTATAGCAACCACCTGGCAACACCTAAAACAACCACCTCAGAGACTACAACAACCACCTGGCAACACCCAAACAACCACTTCAGAGAATATAGCAACAACCTGGCAACACCCAAACAACCACCTCAGAGACTATAGCAACCACCTGGCAACACCCAAACAACCACTTCAGAGAATATAGCAACCACCTGGCAACACCTAAAACAACCACCTCAGAGACTACAACAACCACCTGGCAACACCCAAACAACCACCTCAGAGACTATAGCAACCAAAATGCACTTTCCTAGTGTACACATAGCCGTCATAACGGTACAGTAATAAAAACAGCCTGCGTATGGGATACAGAGAGTTTGGGAAATTGTAATGCAAATTGAATGTTAATACATAAACCTAACATACACAGACTCAGGTTGGTAGTCTGTTGGTACAGGCTAAGTCCGTTATCAGAAGCTCTAATCTTGGCAGCTGATGCTGCTTTTGCATATCTCATGATCTTTAAGATTTGTCTACATTTCTGCTGTTTTTAAAGGTTTGAATACATCATGAAGCTTGACGTGTCTTACATGACTCTCAACTTCCTGCTGATTAACCACTTCTTGGTTTCAGTCGTCATACGAAAGCGTTTAATGTCCTGTTCTGATCTCCTCTTACTGTCTATGCACCAGTGCTCTACAATTACAGACTGAAGTCCATCTGTTTCTCTGTACACTCTGTTAGCCTCCTGTCACCCTGTTCTTTAACGGATCGCCCACAGAACCACCACAGAGCAGGCAAGTCATTCTCAGCACCGCAGTGACACTGACGTGGTGGTGGTGTGTTAGTGTGTTGACTGGAACAGACACAGTATTTACAGTTGTGGGCCAACATGGTAGCTGAGTGGACAGTAATCTCCAGCAGCTCTGCTGTGCCTGAGCACACCACCACCCCGTCAGTGTCACTGCAGTGCTGACAAACCTGAATGATAACCTGCTCAGACACAGTCTGTTACTGTCTAATTACAAAGTGATAATATTTCAAAACTTCTGCTGTAGTGACTTTGAGAGCTCAGTGTGCAGAAGTTCAGCTTCAATCACAACCAACATCCTTCAAACGTGCAGCTGAACATTTCTACTGAGCTTTAAAGATGATTTCCATTCACTGCTTTGTGTACATCAACATAAAACCATACAAAAAACATCCAAACTGAGCCCCAAAGAAGAAGAACAAAGCCCAGAATAAAAGCAAAGCCTCACCTGGATGTTGAGAAGGTTGTAGAAAAGTATCAGAGCACTTGTTTTTCCAACCAGAGCTGCTGCTGTTACAGTGAGTGTTTGTTCTGCACACCAGACTGGGCTGGAGGGGGGTTGGGTCTGTTAGCATTTGACAGGGTTGTGTTAAAGGAGTGGTTCACCCAGAAATCATATGTACACAGTGACTAAAGGATTTGGTTAAACGTGCATGGGGTCATTTATTCTTCCACAGGAGCTCCTCTGGTCTGTGTTTGTAAATAAAGATGTTTGGATGCTATGAGCTGCATCTCCTAGTGCACAGATCCAGAAAAAACCTTCACCAGTCACAAACCAACCAATACGAATGCTTTTGAAAAGTCTGGATGGTCTACTTGATGTCCATACTCTACCTGGGAGAGCATATTTTGCACAATAATCAGGGGACATATTATGGATAATATTTGGCTATGCAAGACCCCTCCCTGTCAACCCAAAACTGATCAATTAAAAGCCAGTCGGTGAGCTATTTGGGTCTGAAAACCAATATTGTGCAATAAGGGGAAGTAGCCACGCCCCCATCAGTGTAACTCCACTCATAGGTTTGAATGGCAGTTGGACATTTTATATTTACACATAGTTGGCTAACATAGTAAAAACCTACACAGCATTAGAAAACAGGCGAGTGGATTAGGATTATTTTTGATGGCAACATTTGATGAGCTTTAGAAATGAACAAGAATTTGAACTGTCCGTCATGTTGTGAGCTTTTATTCATTTTTAAAGCTCAGAGTAAGTCATACCGTGCCCTAAACCACATCCATTAGTCTTTGAGACCTTGAGGTCCGGAGGAGCTCCGAGTGGCTTCAGAGAAGTGGTGTTGTATTTTTACAGATTATTTAAGCGACTACTGTGTTACACCGTTGGTTAGATAGCAATGGAGCCCAGTCATGTTTAGGCTGATTGGCAATAATTGAGGTAACTTAAGTGGATGGGTGTGGAGGCCTAGAATGACAGGCCAAGATGAAAGCAGCTCATTCATGCAGAAAATGTGTCTTATACGCGATGGTGGCCATGAGGGATTTATTTGAATTAGCTGCATGCTTTATGCACGGTTTCATTGATAAGCTCAGTTCTACACAGGATTACCAAGTAAAGACATCACCGACAGTCTAAACGTAGACGAAACGTGACACTACATGAAGAATATACATTATATACCAATACATTACGTATATACCATTCAATCTACTGACTAACACTGATAATCCCATTCTATACCAGGCAGTGAAAAGTCACTTCTTGAAGTGGATGTTGCTGGAAGCAGTAAAAATGGTCCAGAACGAGGACGAGTCAAACTCCAGGTGTTGTAGGATGTTCCCAGTATGTGGTTACCAAATATGGTCCAAAACTAAGGCTCACTGATGTGCATGGAGAGGATAGGCTAGTCCATCTGGTGCCCGAGAAGAGCTACAAATTTATGCAAACTTCATTAGAAAGGTGTCAGAGTGCCCACGCTGAGCCCTGTACCCACCTACATCGGGCATGTGATCATCAGAACTGGACTGGAAGAAGATGGTCTGGTCTGGCACCAGGATGCACTACGGGAAGAAGCCAGGCTGGCAGAGGCAGCGTCATGATCTGCTGGGAAACCTTACATCATAGGGTTCATGTGGACGTTCCTAACTCCTAATGTGTCCTGCAGAACCTGTCCAGAAATGAACATCATAAAGAGTCTGAGGTCTTGACTTGGCCTTCCTGATCTCTATGCAATCAAGCATCTGTGGTCCAAACCAGGATGGTTCTACGTCATAAATGGCTAACATTTTGGTGCCAGATACCTTCAGAGGGTGCCTGACCTGATGGGCCAGAGATATTTGTGGCACGTGGGCGATTTATTCACCATCCTAACTTTTGGAGATGCACTAGTATAGTGCCTCATTAACAAAGCAGTCGAGGACGAAACAGTCATTATTACTTCAGTGTGAATGGGCGGAGCTAAACTGTTGTATGAAAAAGGGCGTGTCTAAATGTGCTGGTGTGACATCACAAGAATGCAAAATGGGTCATTTTTGCTGATTCTAGATATGGACAGAATTGAAATACACAATTTTAGGCATATTACGTTTATGTTGTGTTTTATGTTAAGTTTGGTTGAAATCACAATAATTTAGCAACATATTAAATTTGAACCATAATAGATACCTGATGGTTCTGGCCTTGGGCATAGAGTAAGAATAGAACCCACTCCACTGATGCAACTTTCATGCAATTTTGATTGCATGAAACGTTAAATTGCAATTGAATAATGTAAAGAAAGCTTCATTAACTACTCTCAAGTCACACAAAAATGATGCTGCATGCGATCCACAGCCTGCAACTAGTTGCATTCAAATTAAGGAACTATCAATCAAACAGTTTTAGCATCACTCCATCTCAGTCTGGATCCATTTGGGACGTGTACATGTAAGAGTGTAAACAGAAAGACAGACTTGTGTTGAATATATTTTATTTATGTGGAAATGCAGTGCACTTTTGAGCAATTTCACTGCATCAATTTTTCACTGTGAGAAACTGCTCTAGGAGCGCTAGGCAAACCTAACACAAATAATGGTGCAACAAAGCTGACAAGCAGGTATTCCATGCAACAGGAAAGCTAATCTCACGCCAAGATCATGACATCATCCCACCCACAGGCAAATAAATAGCCCAGCACTCTTCTTTTAACTTTCTCACACTTAAAACCTGCAATATCAGAGGGACTTTTTACTCTAAAAATAACACAGAAAGGTGCTTCTGAAAACATCTGCACAGAAATAACTGCTAGCAGGAAACAAGAGCTCAGGGTCCTGTTCTCAGAGTTCTATCCCAACAGAACCTTATCACAGCGTTGTATCAGTGCTGCAAGAATACAGACAAACAGAACATTGTCACAGCGTCATTGTGCCTGTTAGGATGTTCCTAATATCCTAAGTTCCAAGTGTTCTATGTTCCCAATGATACATGTTCCCAGGGTTCTATATTTCCAATGTCCTGTGTTTCCAGTGTCCCACAATCCCAGAGTCCTATATTCCCAATAACCCGTTTCCTCTTTCCATTTTTCCAATTTCCTATTCTATCATTGTCCTAAGTAACCAGGATTTTAGGGTCCCAGGGTCCTATGTTTCCCAATTCAGCCACTAACCATGACATAGGAACCCTCTGTCATGTTCTCATTTTGTGGCATATAAATATGGGTGACCCAGGAATGACGCTCATGAACGAGGCGTAACATTTATACTTAAAACATGTTCATAGACGTTCTCGTACACACATCAGCACCATGCTTCCAGCCACACAACCAACTGAAACAGGTTTCACGTGTAATCCTATCAAGTCACACCCACACACAGCCGCGGGCTGAGGTTCCGCAAAGCTTACAGAACATATAAAGATCCTTAGAGGGTCATCATACAGTGGTCTTGTGAAGTTTGTAGTTTTATTAACCAAAACATTTCTGGCTTTTTTTTATATGAGATTTGTCTAGCTTTACTTTATCCCCTAAAATTAAACTAATATGTAAATGAGCTCTATTCTGATTGGTTCCCATGTACAGTACAGTGCTACATCAAAACATTATATTGTGAAAAAGTTCATGTTCAAAATTTTATTCAAAAACACTTTTTCTTTTAAATGTTGATCTGGAAGTCTCACAGCTCAGTCGTCAATCCAGAATCTCAAACAATTAGAAACTTCTATTCATGCAACATTAAAACGTAATAAATCTAAATCTAAAACATATGACCTTTCTGAATTAAATTATGAACACAAATTAACCTTTCAAAAAGCAGTCCAGGCTGAAACAGTCCTTATAACTTTAATGTGAGTGGGTGGAGCTAAACAGCTGTTTGTAAAGGGAGAATCTAAATGTACTGGTATGACATCATAAAAGGGAAGAATTCAAAATGCGTCGTTTTTGCTCATTTCCATATACAGATAATGAAATGAAGGGAATGTTATTGATACTTTAAAAAAAGAAAAAAATTCAGATTTTTGATAGGGGTCTTTTAAAAGAATGCCATGCTAATCTGGTTAGTTTCCCATTTATTAAAAGCAGGTATTTAGCTGGCATCTAGTTCTTTATATAAATTATTAGTTAGTTTATATATCAATAGTAACTAGCAATACTTTTGATAGCAAAACAGTTAAAAAGAACAAGTGTTAGCAAGCTAACTGGCTAATTTACTAAATCACATTGAAATGCAAGTGTGTTATGTTACAGATAAAATCCAAAGCAATGATAGTGTTAGCAATTTTAGCTACCGAGCTCACTCTGCATACATGCTGGGTGAGCCTGTTAACTAACATTGCTAACACTGTTGACGCCGCGTTACATGCTAACATTGCTAACACTTAACATCGCTCTACATGCTGTGAGCCTGTTAGCTAACACTGCTAACACGGTTGATGCCACTGTACATGTTAGGTGAGCCTGTTAACTAACATTCCTAACATCATTGACGCCACTCTACATGCTGTGTGAGCCTGTTAGCTAACAACACCGATAATGTCGCTCTACATCTTATCTGAGCCGGATAGCTAACATTCCTAACACTGTTACCGTCACTCTACATGCTATGTGAGTCTGTTAGCTAACAATCTGAGCCTGATAGCTAACATTCCTAACACCGTTGATGATGCCACTCTACATGCTGGGTGAGCCTGTTGGCTAGGGTTGCCACCCGTCCCGTAAAATACGGAATCGTTCCGTATTTGTAAAATAAAAGCCGCGTTCCGTATTGAACCGATACGGGACGCGCTTTGTTCCGTATTTTTTATCAAAGGGGGTGAAATAACGTTGATCTGAGACAGAACGATATGTGTGAACGAAGAGCAAACCCTGCTGCTTTCTCTCTCTCTCTCTGTCGTGTTTCAGTAGTGTGTGTGTGTGTGTGTTATGGGTCGTTGGCGAACGTAACGGCTCTTAGAGTCGACTCTTTGAAGTGAACGATCAGAGCCGACTCGTGTCTATTAACTATAATTGTAGCTCGCGCACACACAGAGAGAAGCTACAAAAAGACTCTCTCTGCATATGACAAATAATGACAATTTTAAATAAATAAATGCACGTATAAATGACTGAATAAATAATTACACACAAGTAATTGTATAGACAAAAAATAAATACACGTTGTTATGAAAAAGGACGTATGTAAATTTATAAGAGGAATCTATTTCTACATTTGTATGCATAAAAATTATTTGGCTCACTTTTGAAATCCAAAACAGACAACCAAAATTCACTGAAATATGGTCATCAGTATGGAAAGTGTTGGAGAATATGTGATTTTTGGACAACTGCCTGTATTGTAAACATAATTTACTTATTTTACTTTATTATGCCCTATTCTTTTATTAATTAATGCGATATTTTTTTTGCGATATATCATTTTGCGATATTGTGAAATGTGACCATGTTGCGGGGAGCTACATATACAGTATATAATTATTTTCTTTTTTTTGTTGTTCTTTTCTTTCTGTAAAATGCAAAACTCAGCACACATATAATTTAGAAAACATTTTTTTCAGTTGTTTTTACATCTCTATATTTATTTAATTTAATTCACTGTTGAATTGACATTATTTTATTATTAGCTTAGCTAAGCAGTAAAAAAAAAGAAGAGGAAGAAAAGTCTTCTGTTTTGGGAGCTGTAAGAGGTCTTTTAAGTAAACCAAGCCATAAAAGCCCATCACTAGTGCGAGTCATGACCAATGAAAGCGTTGTCTGCATTGCTAAGATACAAATGAAAATGGTACGCGATTTTAAAAAATAGCATCTACCGAAGGCAATTTTAGTCCACTTTACAATGTTTCTCTGACAGTGCAAGACCTTTTATTATACAGATGCAACATTCAAGCCACACCCCACCCCCCCCAAACACCCCCACCAGGCCAGGGGTGTCCCTTATTTCAAAATCTGAAAGGTGGCAACCCTACTGTTAGCTAACATTGCTAACACTGGTGACTGCTTTACGCGCTAGGTGATCTTGTTAGCTAACATTGCTAAAAACAGGGACTCCGCTATACAGGTTGACTTTGGTAGATAAAAAGTATCACAATATATTGTATCGTAACACACTGGTCTATTTATCTTTGTGATGGCAAGAACATATTATTATTATTATTATTATTATTATAATCAGTTGTTGCTATGCAGTGTATCTAGTTACTCTATACTAGTAGTGGTTTAATCTAATTGGTCTAAATCTGAATGCTGTTGTTTACTGCTGTAAATGTACTGACCATACCCATCATATAAGCATATTGTGACACGCTTCTGATAATAACACATATGCATATCTCCCAGCACTAGCTTCACTTGCTTTTCCCCAACTTTATGAGATCACTCTGAAAACCTTTTTGCATGTATCTCCTGTACAAGTAAACAGCATTTCTAAATAAGGACGTTCAGCCTCCACCGTCTAACAGACTTGTCTGGATTTGAAAGCAGAACTAGTGTTATGTTTTCACAGGAAATTTAAGGTTTTGCAACCTCAGTAAGTCAAACTCTGGTCTATTTAGCAATATCACCACACATTATCTGGATGTGTTGAAATACAACACCTCCATAGCCTCTAATTCCAGCCACAGGACTGGAATGACAGCAGCAATAACATTACCACTGCACATTAATGTCTGAAATATTTGTCCCATTCATCCTGCAAACACGTCTTAATTTCAAAAATTTCCAACATTCTCTATTGGAGAAAAATCAGGAGTGCAGACAGGCCAGTTCAGTACCAGTACCCTCTTCTTCCAGACTCATACCTGTGTAATATGTGCAGCATGTGCTTTTGTATTGTCTTGTTGAAAAATGCAGGACATCCCTGGAAAAGATGACGTCTTGAAGTCAGTATACGTTGCTATAAAGTCTCAGTGGACTTTTCGGAGTGTAAATGAGCCTTGCATAGGGCGCTGACACAACCTCATACCATGACAGACCCTGATTTTTGGACGTGTTGCTTGTCTGGATGGTCAGTTTTGTCTTTGGTCTGGAACACAGTGTCCATTTCTTCCAAAAAAGATCAGGAATACTGACCAGAGTTCATGTCTCCACTGTGTGCTGGTCCAGATGTGTCTGAGCTGAGAGAATGGACTCTGCTTGTGGTGAACATAAGACTTGTGTGTTACACACTAAAGGTGTGAGTGGTATTAGTGAATGTAACTGTATTGTAGTGACTCATAAAGGTTTACTAAAGTCATGTCTTGTCCACATGGTTCTATCAGATAGTGATGAAAAATGGTTCTTCGTGTAGTGCCATCTGTGGAATCAGAACTCACAGGTGTTCTGCTTTGGCTTGTGTCCTTTATGCACTGAAATTCCTCCAGATTCCTAATGTTATTATTCACTGTAGAGGTAGAAATATGCAAATCCCTTCTGGTCTTTTCATATAAAAGCTCACTGGTGGTTCTGGATGGTAAATCTGGTCATATTTGTGATGTAGATATTGTAACGTCTGGATCCCATCACCACCACTGTAAAGAAATTAAGATTAAGATGCTTAAGATTAAGAGATTAAGATTAAAATGCGAGTCTCTATAAAAGGAAAGGAAGCAGGATTTTACATGGCTGCTCAGTGTGAGGTCATTAAGCTGGATTTGTAGGATAAATCAGCAACTGAGGTGACTCTTCTGCCAACAGTTGCCTTGGTGTTTATTGGCGACGCCTCTACTGTAAAGGTCTGTTTAAAACGACACAATGGTGGACCAGCGACTAAGATAAGAACATCTGGCATCCGGAGTAGTAAATCTGACTGTACAATGACTCTGTTACGACTCACACAATGTTACATCTGTTCATCATACATAAACAACAGAAAATTGTGAAACCGAAAATATTTAGAGCACTTTATGCTTCCCAGCAGCTGCCCACAGTGCCAACACTGATCAACATTAAAACAAATACAGGCTTGAAATCACTTTGTGTGTAATGAATATAAAATAACAGTGATGTGATTCATGATATGACGTTTTTGATGTAGGCCATTACAATGACAGGTTTATTTATTTATTTATTTATCTACTTTCACAGTCCCAATACATTTTGTGTTTACCATTATAATTGCTTTGATTAAAAAATAACATTTAATATAAATCAATACAGGTGTAACTGCATTTCAGTGGCCATTAACTGTGGTTTATGTGGTTTGATAACATGTAATGCATCCAAATGCTTCAATAAGTGACTTGCTTCAATAGGATCCCCTTTGTGAGTCTGGTTCCTCCCAAGGTTTCTTCCTCCAGCCTTGAGCGAGTTTTCCCTTGCCACTGTTGCCTTTGGCTTGCTCACATCGGGCTTAGATTCAAATTGTTTGATACTAATTATGTAAAGCTGCTTTGTGACAACGTCCGTTGTAAAAAAGTGCTATATAAATAAATTTTGATTGATTTTTGATGACTTAGGACTGATTCGAGACTCATCTGATGGTTTACCCTTAATCCATCAAGTGGTCTCTAATGTTTATTAGAGTAAAGTACTGGGACACATGTTAATTCATTTTCACTAAAATGAAGGATATTAAAGAGTTTATTCATTATTATAATTATTATTAAGAGTTTATCCTGCTTTTGTTGTCTGTACTGTCCTGGGACGTTCCACAACGCTGTGAGGCTTTATTCCCCTGCAGCCTGGCATTACACATGGTGCCAACAGGCTCAAGTTTAGTTGTTTTCTATTGGCAGTACTTCTACAGGAACTAGACAAGCTGAGAGTACATGTGTGTTGACGTAAGTAGCTGAATGCATTCATTAGAAGGGGTGTCCACAAACATTAGGACATGTATAGTGTACACATAGTACCGTACAGTACAGTTGGTGGCCTCTTCTGGTCCTAAATGAGGCCAGTCTGGCTGATAACCGGATTGCACCGTCACACATCAGATTTTTTAAAGATAACATTCAAATCCTGCTGCATTTGAATTGCAAACTTGCCAGTGAGCAGATTTACATGTGTGAACCAGACACTCACTCCAGTTACACAGAAGGAGTTCACAGCACCAGAGATCTGAAGACCGATTCAGTACCTCACAGCATAAATGAGCCAAAGCCACTTCCTGTAGTGTAGAGAATCTCCAAACACCGACTCTAAACCGCATGAAAAACCATGACACACGACACAAATAAGCTCCCAACAACGGCACAGTCTAAGTGAGTCATAAGCAAATGCATAAAAAGTCCTGTGACGATGATCATCATCATTAAACTTCACAAGCTGTAACTTCATCACATTTTATTTTAGTTTCCCAACGAAACAGCTCTTAGAAGTGAACGATCAGAAACGGCTCGTGTTTTTTAATGTTGCACGGGATTGGTCAGTTACGCCATGTGTGGTGGCGTCTGTATCTGCGTGCTAACAAAGAGGTGGAGGTGCTTGGGAGGGGCAGAGGTTGGAAACTGCACGCGCACACACAGAAAGAGAGAAAGAGAAGTTGCGAAAAGACAACTCTCTGCATATGGAGGAGAAAAAATCTAAATAAATAAATACGCATATAAATAATCGTACAGACAAACAAACAAATGAATAAATACATTTTGTCATGATAAAGGACATACTTAAATTTATATGAGGAGTCTATTTCCACATTTCCATGCATAAACATTTATCTGGGCTGTTTCTGCATTTATTTATTTATTTATTTCTACATTTTTAAATTAATTATTTCAACACTTCTACATACCCACACAACATAAAAAGCTAAATGACTACAAACACGTGTACAAACATGTGTAAAAAGCATCAGAAGATGACAGGAAGTTTATTGGTGGTTGGCAGGCAGGTCTTTGTGTGCACAGTAAAGTGTTGGCTTTTAGGCTCAGTCGTGTGCGATGTCAAGTCTTTCAGCCATCATACAAAAGTCAGTGATGAATTAAAATTACTAATAGATTAAGTTAAGCAGTAAAAAAGCTGGGAGCCGTTTTGGGAGCCATAACAGCCAACTCTCTGAATGCCCATCACTACATCATACCATGTTCTGTACTCTTCTGTAATATATCATAATATACAGAGTACCATCATTTATTTACTGAGGAAAATGATCCAATACGACATCCGTGAGAGGCAAAAGTATGTGAACCTCTAGGATTAGCAGTTAATCTGAAGGTGAAATTAGAGTCAGGTGTTTTCAGTCAGTGTGATGACCGTCAGGTGTGAGTGGTACCTGTTTTATTTAAAGAACAGAGATCTATCAGAGTCTGCTTTGGGGTAGTAGATACTGAACAATTCATAGCGGACATTTTTAGAAGTGTCTCAAACCTTAAAAGGTTCATAAAAAATGGACAATAAGACCATAAATAATCAGGACTGTGATCACATGATCACACACTGTTTACTGACCACACATACGAAACACACACCCATCAGCTGTCCATCCAAAGCACAAACATACAAGCCCTGTTTGCCAGTTAATCACAATAGCCTGGCCTGTTTAAACATGACCCAGTGCAGAAATATAAACACACTGACACACACAACCACACACACTGCATTACCTTGTCAGACAGGTGTGTCTCTGGGCAGGACGGGGGGGGGGCCTGCATGTCCTACTGAAGGTCATCAGTTTGATGGCTGCAGTCTAGGCCTTTTAATTCTGTGATGCAGCATTTTTCACACTAATGCTCAGCGATTGTTCGGTCTCGTATACCTAAACAGATGAAAGTGTTAGAAATGAGAACAGGTTTAAAAAACTACACCCTGTTATTTGTCTTCTATTGCAGACACACCTGTTAAACGCAGCCAGACTGGGGGGGATTAGGCCCAGCTCAGAGACAGACGCCTTCAGGTTGTGAAATGCTTGATTGCAGAGAAACTCGCAACCTTTCATTACAGTGGTGGTGATGGGATCCAGACGTCACAATGTGTGCAGCTCACATACATCCATTTGACTTTCATTTCAAACTACTCTAAGGCTGCGTTCACACTGCAGCCAAATCAGATCTGTCATAAATCAGATTTGACCCTCCAGACATCACAAACATATCTGCTTGGGTTGCTGTGGTAACAAAGTAGGCGTCAGTAACTACAGCCATGCTGGTGATGTGGCTTCAGGGTTGCCAGGTTCACAGTTTTTGTACTCCTTTAAAAAGTACCGCCAAAAAACAGTAGAGATGGTTTAGGTAGACTTTCTGATATTAGAAGATTCAGAGGAGGATCTGAAAATATACACACTGCTCCAAAAAATAAAGGAACACTTAAACAACACAATGTAAGTCCAAGTCAACCACACTTCTGTGAAACCAACCTGTCCAGTTAGGAAGCAACACTGACTGTGAATCAGTT
>BRDA01060550.1:0-14669 GCA_036984385.1 Crenuchus spilurus
ATATATATATATATATATATATATCTTTTAGTGATGTATAAAACCCTACATAAGCTCACCCCAATGTATCTATGAGACCTCATTTCCTATTATGAACCATCTTGTTTGTTTAGATCACAAGGTGCTGGCTTCTTAATAGCTTCCAGAATTCTGAAATCATCAGCAGGGGGAAGAGCCTTTTCTTATAAAACCCCTCAACTCTGAGATAACCTTTCAGACAACATCCTGGATTCAGCCACAGTCTCAACCATTATAGAAAGGTTGCAGATCCAGGGGTTCACTGCACATAGGGAATTTATAGTAAACTGAGATGCTGGGGCCATCTTGTCGCTGCTCACACATGATCACTCAGGTTTGTTAACGGTGGAGTGGAGGGATGCCAGTGTCTCAGGGAGCTCCCATATCTGTTTACCTTCTGGCGCTCTCCTTTTAGGTAGGGTGTAATAAACAGTTCTGCTAGAGTCATTAGCCACACTGATAAGTTTCATATTCCTTGAACTATACAAACCCATACAGAACTAAATCCATCTTTGTCCTTTCCAAGTGAGTGACTGCCCACTGGTAAGGCCCGACAGTGATGGAAGACTGACTTCTGAAACTGTTGACTGCTGTGAATTTTGCATGATGTGGTTACTGCTTACCTTAAACAACTACTCACCAAGCAACTACCATGACCTGCTCAAGATGCCAATGTGCTACTGACCACATTGAAGTTTATATGGACTCTATTTGCTGCTACCATTATTAATAAGAGTATTACTACCATTCTTTCATTCTTTTTTCACTGCTGTCACCATATCAGTACACCTGAACACTACAACATCATCATAGACATATAGACATATGATGACTGTCTATCAAGAACTGATAACTAGTTGGCCAGAGGAGAACATGGTCACCCCATGTGAGTCTAGTTCCTCCCAAGATTTCTTCCTCCAGTTCTGAAGGAGTTTTTCCTTTCCGCTGTTGCTATTGGCTTGTTCACTTGGGTTTTTTGTGTGTTTTGTTATTATTGGAATAAATTTGACTTGACTTTCCTTCTTTTTAAAACACTGTGTCAGTTTTCATCAGCGCTCCTCACAGAACTGTGCACACGCAGAGACTGGACTTTGGCACAGGGCAACATACCTCCAGGGTTCTCCAAATAAATAAATACATGTTCATTGCTCATAATTTTTGTATTTGGTGCTTTTTGTTAAAAAATGTTATTGATTGATAATCATTTTGGAAATTCCTGGGAGAAATGGAAAGTGCTAATTAATTAACCTGTCCATTTCTGGTTAAGTCTGACTACAGATAGAGAAACAGCTATTTAGAGCTCTAAACAGATACAAATGCAGATAACACTGTATTACACCACTTGTTTTAACCTACTAATAAAAGCTTTTTAGGTTGATTTTCTGCACAGTTAAAATCTTTGTTCCTCAGTGGATTTGCATCATTGAAACAATATGTTGTGGCTCTTCATCTTTGCACCACTCCAAAGAACCCCTTTTTGACACCTTTATTTTATGAGAGCTATTCTTCTAGGCAGTACCACCACTAATGGCTGTCATTAAACCAATTGAAGACACTCAAGTGTAATTAAGTTACTTGCCATAGCAACAGGAAAGACCAAAAACCTGGTGGTGTGAAATTACATTGATTCCAAAAGGAGAGCCTTCATTCTCAACAGCATGCACAAATCAGCGCCGGCTAAAGTCATTAATATATGCCCTGTGTGAGCTGGTCTCATTAAAATCTACTCGCAGTTCAGAGAACATCTGGAAGGAGTATGCCCTCAATGACCTTTCAGCCAACGTCAAATGCCTGCTCTTCAGTTTCATTGTTTGAACCGAATACCAAAAGTGCCAAACTTCAGCTTCAACCTCTCTCTCTCTCTCTCTCTCTCTCTCTTTCTCTCTCTTTCCTTATCTCTTTTGATGGCCCTCTCTCCACGTCTTTCAATCTCTCTTTCTCCATTTCATTAACTCTGTTGGGGTTCTCTGAAATAGGCCAGTCTGAAACTTTAAAGCAATATGTTTGTTTGCCACATTACTTATTTATAGAACATACATGAGAACAAGATTCAATATCAGGTATTTGCATGCCGTGATTTTTTTATGAGAATTTTTTCCAGCTACCTGTCTTTTCTATTTCGACCCTCTTTGAAATAAGTGGTCTTCTCCCAATGTAGCACTATAATATAAAGGTTGAAAAGGTTACTCATACTCTGACATCTCATTTGGAGCCATCAAGGTTAACTAGGGACACAAAGGAATCCAAAGGCATTCCTTCTAAAAACTGAAGGTGACTTTTTGGTCCCTTTATTTTTAAGAGGGCTCCAGTCATTACTGTCATGTGTGTCAACACGGCTGAGAAGAAATATCAAAATCTTCAAAATATTCCCACTGAGCTGTTGCATGCATTGCTGATCAGAGGACTATTTTAATCTTATTATCCAGGTCAAAAAGGGGGAGCCAACTGCTCCATGTTGACTGAAATATGTGAGGGCTGTTCTGTACTTAATTTTAGATGAGACAAGATCAGTAATCTGGATGAATATTCTTTTGAGTGATATTTTTTCTGCCTGATTACATTTCAGAAAAGAAAAAAAATACATTAATGAAAACAATATTTGATGATGACTTTTAAACTGTGCTTAGTTTAACAGTTGGCAGAAAATCATCACTGCATCACTTTAAGCATGCCAGTAGTTTGAAAGATCCCAAAAAGTCGGCCTCATCATAATTTTAGCACAAATTCATCATTTAACCACAAGCTCAGCCAACCAAATCCAAAATTCAGCCAAAGTCAACAATTTTAATCAAATGTATAAGATAATGTTTCTTTCACCAAAATACCTATTATTTACCAAAATATACGATTTCCTCTAAAACCAATGCAAGCGTACCTTTTGCGATGCAGGTTTAGTTCCTCAAAGCTTGTCCTCTATTGTCAGTGTATTGCTGCTAGCTGCTAGTGTTTCCCCAGAGAATTGAAGCAGATGTCAGCAGGGACACCTGCTTGGGCTAAGGCTCAGTCGCCTCCTCAGCTTTGGGCCCACAGGGTCATCATCCTACCCCCCAGAAGAAAGCACAAACCCCTCATGTCTCTCAATGCCAAATATTTGCTGAGCATGTGTTCGTGTATACAGTATGATGTCATGTGACAAATTTGATTGCTTTCCTAAATGAAAAAAGGGATTTCTCTGTATCCTAATACTGAAACATAGGCTTGCCTTATGCAATCTGAGGTTCCATCTTGAGGCAAATCTTAAGCATTGCTGCACAGATTAAAAGCACAAGCATTAAATAAATTGTACTGAATTAAGTGTCAGTGGCCGAGAGGAGTTTAAATAAATCTGAAGGGCTTACAGCATCTAGTCGGTTTATTCTGCTTTGGGATTGGTTGCGGGGGGGTTGGGGGGCGTTGTGGTGCTTCATTCTCAAGACACCATGGCAAGCCATCTGTTTGGAAGTTTCACGGTGGGCCTACATTTACATTTCCTAGATTGATTGACAGCTTTGTAATCCAATCCCTGCTGCTTCCTCGGCGGGTCCCAGTCATCCTGATGATGGCTCATCAAGCTCATGATGTTGTATAGACTGTAAAAAAGTCATAACACTGGCTAACAATGATATCCAAGAATTCAAACTAAGCTACTGTATATAATTACAAAAATGGATGCAACACTAGTGAAGTTGTTAGGCTACTTTAGCTCATCACAGGTTTACCAGCTAACTAATCTACAATTCAATTTAGTGGTGATTGCTATGGTAATAGAGATTATTTAGCTGATTTCAGTGACTGAACCTTTCCTCCCTTCGGCAAATGTAGTAATATCATCAAGCCACACACTGTACAGGGCTATGTACTGGCAAGAATATGGCAATACAGTATGTACTATCATGATACATGGGTTACAATTAAATATGTTATGATGTATTGCAACACTGTAAGCAATTAGAATCAAATTTTTAACCCTTTCATGCATGATGTACAGTTAATGTCATTATCTTCTATGACATTCGTGCATGAAAGGTTTAAAAAACTGTCAAAAGGGTGGCATTATGCCATTTGTTCATACTGACATAGAACAATATAATGGCTGAAGATAAATTTAAACACTGCTATCTAGTGGTTAGGGATTTAAACACAACACAAAATGAACAATTTACATTTAAACTATTAAAAAACATAATATTGTGATACTTGAGTTTTTATTCAAATAGCTATGAATATTCTTCATCATCTGGCAAACAGCATCTGATTTTCAGAACTGCTACATCTTTATTTTGTATTTGTTAAATTGTCTGACAAATTACACTTTTTGTAAAAAGGCTTCAAGCCTACATGATGAGCTGGTCATTCTTGGAACTGCAGTTTTAATAAACTGCAGCACTACTCACTAGTCCCAGGTAATTGAAGTCCATTTCTGTAATTTTTTGTAGACGACAGCAGGTTTGGCACCATCGCTCTGATACACACCTGTGGCTTCACACTGTAAGCAAAGGTCATGGTTCACAGCTAATTCACTTGCCCATGCTGCTCCCTCTGTTTGCAGCATGCCAGCCTCTCTCAGTCTGAACTCATCACACAACAGATGGGTACTCTGGGAGTTAACTTGGTCATTATTAACATTCATCAGATGATATGGACTGGAAATGTCACTCAAAAGATGAATTCCATTAAAAGAACATGGCGCCTTTTGGGAGGTTGTGGTGAAGGTAGTGACAATGCAACAGTTAGGCTACCTGCTTTAAAAAAGGGGTTTTTAAAGTGATGAATCTTCCAAATGTAGAACCATTTTCTGTCCGTTTTTCTCTTATTCTTTTGACATGTTCTCTAGAGATGTCTTCTGAAATTAATCTGGAATATTCTGAAAGGTGTGGAACATACATCATAAGTCATCACAGCACATGTTTAGAAACCCAGAAATTTCAGATTTCTGACTGTGATGTCTTAGAAAAAAAGGTCTCTTGCTGAACACTTTACCTCCACAGACAGTTCTCTGGACTGGATTCTGTTTGCAATTCAGGTCAGGTATGTTATTTAGAGAGTAGCCATCTCACAATCTGCCACGGCAGATGGCTATTTGTAAAAATAAATAACCTGCCGTGTCTCCTCCCCATGTTGAGAGGGAAAAACTGGGAGGAAGTGGCCACATCAAAGTGTTATGCAATTTCCAGCTTTGCCCTCCAAAGCCACGGAAGATTTGACTCGGGGGTCTTGTATATGTTTCCTGAAATGTTGGTCTGAGATCACATAGCATGACGGATGACCTCTGTCCTATCTCTCCCACCCAAACTCTCTCCCCATGACAAGTAATACACAGCTTTGGACTGACTTACCGGCAGAAGAGGTTCTACCGTCTGGACTATGGCATAATGTGTTTATGGTGGAGTTACTAGATGAAAACTGCTTTTCCAATCAATAATCCAACAAAGGTGATTAATCATTTTTCATAATTCAACATCACTTCCTCAAAACCAACCAATTTTTTTATATTTAGAGCCCTACTCAAGTCACAGAAAGTTTTCTGTTTTCCATAGATTTTATTAAAAAAAATTACATTTCACAGCAGTTGTTAAACAAAACTCGTTACTTGCATGGAATGTGCATTACGAGTGCAGCCCTGCAAACATCTTCCTAACAGTTTAATTCATGAAGCATCTTTATCCATCCCAATGCACTTTATATCAATCATACACACCCACATACACCCCCCCACACACACACACAGAGTTCAAGAGGAAATGCATCATCAAATAGACTCACTTGGTTTGCCAAGGAAAGTATCATTAGCTGTGGAAGAAGATCCCTCTCAACAAGCTCTTACTCGCTATGATTCTGCAAGACACAGCTTAAAATTTTTATTTTTGTGGCATTTCAAAGCAAACAGAATTTGGGACAACCATGATTATAATACATTATTGTTATAAAAATCTATTTTGTAAAAATGTTACAGTGCTATTAGGGCTTCTAATGCATAATACATATTCATATTAGAATATTATGACCACTCCTGATTTGGAATGAACTCGGCTCGAGATGATGCAGATTACATGTGATGGGGTTTACTGCATGTATAAATAAGTGATCTCAATAGTGAGCACTGTAGATGCAATATTACTTACTGTAAGTCCAAAAGGGTATGATAATAGGGTACTGGGCAAAGGGTGGTAGCATCTCAGAAAACACTAATTTTGTGGTGGGATGTTCTAGAGCCACCATAGTGAAAGTGTACAGAGAATGAACTCTCAATAGCATAACAGAAGTGCTCACGGGCCATTGATGGTATACCCAGCTAACACAAGAATGTTGCAAGAACATTGAGAGAAAGTTCCATTTAGGTTATGCGAACGTTATGGTGTGGAGTTCTTGCTTGGTTATCGGAACGTTAGGTGTGAACATTAGGCTAGAACATTCTTTGAACATTCCCTTAATGTTATTATTATTATACACCCGGTCAGCTGACAAACAGGGAACGTTCGTTCATCATTAGGCTAACGTTAGGTTGGAACGTTATATCTAGGTTTGTTCAAACTTTAGCCAAAACCTTCAAAGAACGTTCCAGGAACGTTGTCATTTAACAGAACCATGCAAGAACGATACCAGAACGTTAGTTTAACGTTCTGTGTTACATGGGTAATGGAACGTCAACTCTGACGAATGATACAGAGCATTCAGCATACCACAGTGGACCAGTTATCCTCTATATTGAACATAGTAGCATCAAGTAAAGTGTCAAAGGATTAACATTGGGAGAACATTCAGAGCCAAGAGTGGTTCCCACTATTAGGCAGTTAGTCATAGTATTCTGATATGACTGTGCATTAACACAGTGAGTTTTGAGTAAGCAGTACAGTATATTACTGTTAACCCTTCTTGTTTGAAGGCTGTCTATTCAAAGATTTTTACAGTCAGTGTTTAAAAAAAGGGTCTTATCAAAGAAAAAAAGTGGTGTTTCTAATTAACTGATAATGTCTTTGTCTGAAATTCGAAAAATGCATCTGTACATCCCCCACAGTGGCATAGTGGAACTTTATTGCAGTATCAGTTGTCAAATCTCAAATCTTTAATGAAAACAAAAAGAAAGGCAGAAATCCAATCAAGGTCACTTTTCATAACATTGACATTTTTCAAAGCCTATTGTTAGCCATAGGGCAATGGTAACACCTCATACAGGCTATTTTTCTCCCATGCTTTAATTACCAGCAATAACATGACAATAATGTTTCATTATGTATTAGTTTTCCATCTCTGCTATCGATTCTTCAATCACGTCTTGCTATTTACTTGAAGCCCATTGGCTGCTCTCGACTCTGGCTGAATTCTAATAAACTGCTATCAGTAAGCCACAGGGGGAGCTCCTTATCTGAAGCAGCCCAGCTTGTATTACTGCAAAGGTGTTTTTTTTCTGTTTTATTGTAGAAAAATAGATCGAATGTGTCCATCAATCCAAAACAAATAAAACACCTACCGACTGTATACATATATATTTTATCATGTGATCTGCAATTTTAGATTTGGTGGTCATGTGAGCATAAGACAAATGGTATTGGCATTTAGTGGTTGGATGGAATATGATACAGTCTCCCCAACACAGAGAGTGGATATATCTTCACACTTGGTGTATTTATTTTGGTCACAGTTATGAGTGACCATTTCTTGCCCTTCAGTGGAAAGAGACTGTGACAAGCTGCAGATCAAAACAGATTGTGAATTGAATTGATTGCAAATTGCATTGAATTGAAAAGCATGCTGTATATTGTTGGACAGAGCATCAACACGGCATGGAGAAATAAAGAGTGACAGCTGCAATGAGCAAAGCCAGTCTCATGAAAATGAATGAGCACCTACACACCTACAATGTGTTTATCTGCAGTCTATGGGATCTTTAAATTGATTGAAAATCATTAAAGGCTGAAAGCTGACAGACGAGAGAGAGAGAGAGAGAGAGAGAGAGAGAGAGAGAGAGAGAGAGACTGTCATATATTGTAATGAAATAAAGAAGGAATAAAGAATAAATAATATTCCGTTCTGTCCAATTTCAGGTTTTGATTTCAGGTTGTAGTGGGGCAGTGAAAGACTAAGTCAGAACTGGTCTTATACTTTTCCTCCCTGTGAATGGTTTTCTTTGTCTGAGGCAGATACACATTCTCATTTTCTGACCTTCATCCGACCCTTCTACCATTTTCCTTATACTCTTTTAATTGAAATCTATGCATTTAGGCATTTAGGCCTATCTGCTGATACAAATATATATTTCTCTGGTCACTGTGTAAATCAGTATAATAGGCTTTTAGAGCATGCTCCAGCTATTTTAATGATAGAGATGCAGTAAAGAGTCTAACCCTCTCACACAACTGCTTTGAATTATTTAGCATATTTCTTTTTCCAAGTATATCCATCTTAAGTGTTAAAAGTCCTTTGTGAACAGTGAAGAAAATAATATCACACAAGATTTTGCACTGATGGACTAATGGACTATTTCTCCATAGTAATGCAAGTTAAATATTACAGAGGTTTAGTCTTACCAGATTGTGTTATTCTGCTCTTGTACTGGTTCCACAATCACTATTCCACCCATCATCTCTTTTATCTTGCTACAAATAATCAACCGCATCCACAGTAGAGCAAGAGAGAGATAATGTTCACTGAAACAGCTCTGTTATGTGTCAAACAGCTTGCTCCATATGGAAGCAAACTGTACTCAGTGAACTACAGGAAAGCCCGGAGGTGCTGGAACATACAGTATGTAAATGTTGTCATCAGTGTTTGGCATTTTTCAGGAAGCACTCCATCAGACCAATCCATTGTTATTCAAGAGACACCATATTTCATGTAATGTAAATCAAAGGTGTGAGATTGGAGCCCTAGCTACCTCAGTACATCTAATTCAATGCATCAGTTTATTCTTTCAAGAATTAGATACGTTAGAAATTTGAATACACTGATGAATGCTTGAGCTGCCTCATTTAGAAAATGATCCTGTGAATATTAGCAAGCCCTAAAGTTCATAGCACACTAGATGCACCATATCGCACTGTGACATAGCATACCATCAGGGAGCATCACAATGCATCACATCTATTGCATCTATTATAAAGCACAATACCTTCTAGAATGTGTCAAAGTCAAATGTTTCATTTTATAACAATTTAAATAAAACATCTTTCAATTTAATTTAGCAAATTGCTTTTGAAATAAATTATGAGGTGACAATAATTATTTTATAATATAACAGTTACATTTCTATAACAATGTTCTAAACACTCAAAGCACATTTGGGACAGATATTGGAGAGTCATTTCAACCACCCCCAAGCCATCCACCTGGATGATGCAACGGCAAACCAACACATTAAATATTAGGCAGAGAGGTAAGAGGAGACTATGGGAGTTTTTGAAGTTGAGGATTAGAAGGGGAAACCAGGGCACTGGCTGAACAACCCTACTCTTTTAGAGGAAATGACCAGGGATTTTTTTTCAGAAATCTGGACCTTTATTTTCAGCATCATCTGGAAGATTGTACCATTTATAGTGTTCAGCATCCCTGTTACTGCACTGGAGCACTGGGATCCTCCTGTTTCCTCCAACACTGCTTCCAGCACTCATATAAGGTTTTTCCTTGGAAGTCTTCCATCTACACCAGACCTAAACCAGCTTAGCATCATTTTATGTTATGCAAATATATCCAAATCCCGGACGAGCCCCCTTTTGTTACATGTCCACCCAGTCTAGGAGTGAGGGCAGACTAACAATATTTAAAATGAAGGTGAAGGTAACCAGTGTGAGGAGGCAGGTAAATGAGACTAGACAACCATAATGAGTTTTAACATGCAGAGTTTACTAAAGGTAAAATGAGTGGGATAGACAAACAATAAACAATAGCATTTGTCAATTTATTTTAAGTATCTTATGTCTCTCTTTCTCTAAGTAAACTGCATGCAACATGCATCAACTTTTTTGTGATCTAGTTCTTGGTTTAGTACAGTAAAAGCATGAAGAACAACATCAGCCAGAGTTTATTAATTTTCTATAATAAGACACATTGAAGTTCATTATTCTGCAGGATCACATTCTTGGTTGAGGTTAAATGTAGAGTTAGAATGGAAGTCAACATAATGTAAATCTATCTTTACTTGAAGCAGTTTATTATTTAGCATCTGCAGTAGATCATTAAATTGTTATCAGAAGTTGTATTACAACTTGATCTGCGCTACTATTCCTCATCTGAAATGTCTTACTTTTCTTGTCTGTTACTCCTGCTTTGAGGTCAGCTGGTTTCCTCATTAGCAAAGACGCTGACACAACCAGAAAAGTGAACAAAAAAAGACTTCACCCACTGAACTCAGAGCTCAACTCTTAAAGGAAGTATTCTTCCCATAGGGGTGCCTTTCATCCAGGACTTCCTCTACAAGCACATGCTAAATATAATATAGCACAACCCTTTCTCTCTTTTGCTCTCTATCACTCTTTTGAAGAAGAGGACACCACATGCCATATATGATGAATGCTCAGACGTGTAGAATCTCACTTTGTACTTATTTTCCTCTCTGAGACAGAACACAGCGCTTAAGTGGATGTCTGCAGAAACCCCTTAAAAGCATTATCATTCATACTCCACAAATAGAAAGTCAGGAATCAATGGGTTCCCCAAAAGAGAATGTGTGTTGTGGCTTCGGATTGCAAAATTGTTAGCTATGTAACAGCAATCAATACTGATTATGTACACCTTTAAGGGGTTCTTTGTTGACAAAAATATAGGTGCCAAAGGTAATTGAAGAGATGCCAAAGAAGATGCATTTTTGTGTCCCTAAAAATGAACATTTTTCATCATAAAACAATTTTCATAAATCTGTTTATGGGCTATAAACCTGCACGTAACAAAGATTCTACTATACCCATGTTACTACATCCATATTAGACTGACTACAATGAAACACATGTGACATTAATGTAATTTATTTTCACCATATTGATTTTAAATTATCCATTTAATTTTCATTCTGTCTCTATAATAAGACTCAAAGCACACTTTCTGAGCAACAGCACTCAGGTGAGTCTATAATTCTCATTAGGATGCTACAGAAAATTTCAGTGCCCCAAACATGGCCATAAAGGATGAACTGAATGGACGGTGCCTCCATAACTACAACTTGTAATATAGAGTTTGAGTTGATATGGTCAAGCTCAATGGAGCTACTGTGCTCTAACTAGCAATGTGCACACATGTGGAAATTGGAGCTCCCAGAGGAGAGCCACTTTACTCTCAGTTCCAGACTGCCCTTCAGCTCCCTACAGAAAGGATAGCCAACTTTTCACCTCATACTACATAGAGATCTTATCTCTGTCTGACTTTCAGGCAAGCTACCTTACAAAGGCTGTGGTACATTATGGAAGGCTATTAATTATTACTATTAACTATTCTATGTAACCAAAACAATGTTTTGGCACTGCAAGGTCTGATCCACTCCTAACAGTATTGACATATACTAATACACTACCAGCACATCACTGTGGGGTTCCTTGTCATTGAAGGGCAGGGTGAAAGGAGGCTAAGACAGTATACAGAGAAACTGTAATTGTAGAAGTAAAAAATGCATCAAAATGGTCAAGTCACGTCAAATTTATTTATATAGCACTTTTTACATCTGATGTAAAAAGCTCAGCTTTACAGAGTTCCAGTAAAAACATAAAAAACACACAAAACCCCCAGTGAGCAAGCCAATGGCAATATTGGCAAGGAAACCCCCTCAGGGCTGGAGGAAGAACCCTTGGGAGGAACCAGACTCTCATGGGGAGGGACCCATCTTCATCTAATCAAATGCTTAGTACTACAAAAATACTAGTTATTGGTCAGTGGAGCTGATAACATGGGCAATGAGGCAGTGTTAATGTTATGGCTGATCAGTGTATATTAAACACCTGAGAGGACACATGAATAACGTATTTGCATAACAATGTTTTCATCAGCCTGCAAAGAGGTGCTAATAGTAATATAGCGACTGCTTCATTTTCTGTTTCCGAACGCCCACAATAACTCAATTAGCTGCACTTGCAAGTTGGTAAATACTGTTTAGAAGCATTTGTCTGAGATGTCTTTTTGCTGGGATTCCTGAAAATGTTATAATGCTATGAATGCTAGTGTCACGCTCCCCGTCTAGGCCTTGCCTGTCTTCTGGTCCTTTTTCCTGCTATGTGCCTCTGTTTTCATGCTTCACATGTTCGTCCTACATTATGTCCCCACCCCCCTGCAATGTCAAATCATTGTTGCCCCTATAAAGTCTCCTCTTTGTGTCATAACATGTGATTAGTGCACGGTGCACATCGCTGCTTGGTGCACATTATCTTTTTTGTTATATTTTGAAGAGTCTGCTACTCTTCACTTCAGCTCGATGCTGCAGTTCATCACAGCTACACAGTAAATCTGCCAGTGTTAAATCAACACTATTAGAGTTAAATTAACACTGAGAGTGTTACATTTTGACACCCTCAGTGTTAATTTAACTCTAATAGTGTTGATTTAACACTGGCAGATTTACTGTGCAGAATTTAAAAACTTTTTGACTAAACTCAGTGTTTGAGTGCACAGTGAACAGACCAAAAATAACTGATTATGGGATTGTCCTATATAAATACAGAAATGTTCATTCTAACATATACATTAAAGTTGTTAAGGTCTCCTGTCTTTAATAGAAGCAGGAATCTGTGTTTTAATATGATGGAAAACTGTGGTCATCTTAAATAGATCATACTGATCTAATTGACAGTGAACATCACTTTTTACTTTAGGGCTCTTTGTGTAATGCAGAGAAATGTAGGCTTATATATAATAGAGTCCAAACGCTGAAATGTAAAAGCTTGTCTGTTTTATGTCTTGATTGACACAAGGTGGAAAGTTTGGATGCAGAGATAAAAAGACACATTCTGAAGTAATTTGCCCTGCAAGGGAACAGTTGACATTATTGTGCATTACATTAACTATCCCTGGAGACACATCTGTGTCAGATAAATGTTTGCAGCATCTGATGGTACTGCCTAATTTAAGAATGGCAGAGGAGGAAATGTTATGCTGCTGTGAGAACTCTTTTTTAAGTTAATTGAAAAGTTTAAAGGTAAAGGTCAAAATACAAAACTACAAGTAAACACACAAACCAGATGGAGTGGTGTGTCTCACACTACCCAGGTGGGAGATATTCTCAGCATGTCTATTTATTACTGGAACTCTGTAAAGCTGCTTTGTGACAACATCACTTGTAACTTCACATCCGTTTAATCCTTATCAGGATTGTGGTTGCACTAATAAATAAATTATAATATATAACTATATTCTAGTGCCACAATCTAGCTAATGAAAACCAGCTTTATTATGCACAGCAATGGATGAAATTCTTATTTTGTCCTTACACTCTTAAAAATAAACTATTCCAAAGGGTTCTTGGTTTAGACATATATTTTAAAGAAAACCGTTAAGTGGAATAGAACTGGAATGTCACATATGTGACGATCTTTTCACATGAAAATTGTTCTTCAACGATCATCCACTGAAAGGTTCTTTAAGTTACTCGTTGAGTTACGTTTTTTCCTTGTCGTAATTTTTTGCATTTTTGGAGGTGATGGAGCTTTTATGCACTTACTGCAGAAAAAAATATATTTTTATCTCCAGCAGATGCCTTTCAGTTCACAGTCTAGTGAACATCTCAGCACTTGGATGTTGGATTCCATAGCAGGTATAGAACATGTCCTGCCTGCAAGCAATTAACTAAAATGCTGACAAGTGCGAAATACGATCATGAAAAGAGATCTGCCAAGGGTACTGAACACTGGCCAAGGTCAGACCAGTCCAGTAGCATGCATGTAAACATTGATGCAGATAATGAATTTTAATTGGTTGCTGCAATTGGAACTTTCAGTCAAGACTGCTTAAAGAGGCAAAAGTACAGCAGAAGCAAAGAGAGGACAGTGCTCAGACTGGGGCATTTCTACAAATTATGTGTGACCGAGGCACAAATGAGAGCTAGGTAGTAACTACTAGATGTTAAGCTTAATCCAACTATGCCACATAGGAAACACAGGAAAATTAAATAAACCAAAACATTTACTAAAGCAAAGACACTCGGGCTTGTTATCACTGAACAAAATCCGATGTTCCTTTTAAAACAATCAAAATTTATTAATTAATATTTAATACAAATAAAAACATAAAAATTAGTTGCTAAAACAAGGCTGGGTGGCACTGTAACAGTACACATAACACAACACAGCACACATGCACATCATCGAAAGACCATACCAGAACAATACATGATTGATGAAAGAACCTCCAAGTATTAATATGTGCCACGTCCACAGGCCACTAGCTCCTGTCCAGACACAAAAAAACCCCAGAAAAGTGAAGTGATATACTTCTTTTTATGTAAGCTGTTATAGATAGTTCTTCCAGAGTCATTAACCCTCTGGAGTAGGATCTCCCGCCGGCGGCATATTAACAAAATTCCACAAAAACACTTATATAGCTCTGTGAGATTTTATCCTAAAAACAAAACAAAGCATAATGCAGAAACTTTAAAGGGTCGACTTTAAAATAGTTCAAAAGAGGACAAATTGTTGGTGCACGTCTTGCTGGCACATCTGTGACCAAGACAGCAAGTCTTTGTGTCTAAATATTATTGAGCCACT
>BRDA01060557.1:548-16878 GCA_036984385.1 Crenuchus spilurus
TGGAACTAAAACCTCTATTTCTCCACTTGGTAGATCGATATACACCTGGGGAATGACAGGTAACTGGGTTAAGTCTTTAGTAGTCGTCCCCCTTCTCGGAAGAGAATATACCGGGGAGTAGAAACCTTATTGGAGGGTCTGTTACAAGCCCTGAGTCAGTGTCAGAGTTTGAAATTCTGATCCGACTTTTGTATAGACAAATCAAATCGAAAACCATTAATTATAAAATGTAATATCTTTCCAACATCTGTGACTGAGTCCCGAACATTGTCTGGGAGGTTATTCCAAAGATGAGGGGCCATATAAGAGAAGGCTCTTCCCCCTGCTGATGATTTCTGAATTGGGTCAATGGACAGTAAGGGGTCCACATATAGCTAGATGGTTCACCTCTTTATCTCCAAAATCAAGGTCATCATACTCATAACACATTATCATATCTTAAAACTTATGCATGAATGGTAGATGTTCTTGCTTATCTTAAATTGATTACAACCACAGTCAACTATTTAGAATACCTGTGGAAGAAATTCCTGCCTGAAAAATGCTCGAGAACCTCTGCTTTATGAAACAAAAACTGGCTTTTCTACAGCATCGCTCCAAAGAGTGTCTTGAAAATGTAGATCAGAGGCATCCAATCCTGGAAGACTGCTGTCAAGCACCGTTTAGTGATTTTCCTACCCAAACATTCTCACTAAACCTGGCAATTAACCAATGAATTAAATCAGGTGTGTCTGAGCAGGTGATGGACACCAGCCCTTCAGGACCAGAGCTGAACACACCTGGTGAAGATCTTATATGAGATTGCAATTTCATGTTTCTAATACAACAATACTGATGGCATGAGATGTTACAAATGAATAAGGATAGATGTTTAGCATTTGGAACGTCTTTAGCCTTCTTAGTAATGCCTGAACATTTTGTCATGTTGACATTTCACTGCATAAATGACTCTGATCACCTCATGAAACGAAATTCAAGGGAAATTCATGATAGACTTTTGATGTTCAGTACAGTTCAGGCCTACTGAATAATTAAAAAGAGGAACTACAAATTGAAATGCCACCATGTCAACTGACATCGCTCTGTCCTGGGTGTTATTTTGAGGAACTCGCCTGCTCTATAGCAATCAAACACAACAGCAAACAAATTTTACTTGCATTTTCCTATCTGTAAAGAGTTCTTAGTAACAGAGTTAGACAACCACTGACCACCAACTCGGTTCCAGGTAAGTAGCCATGGTTTTGTTATTGTCCTGTGATCAGGCAAGCGATGTTGCTTTGCATTGCTTGAGCCTGCTAAACAAATGCAGTTTATACATGCAAAATCCCTGGCATGGCACACAATAAACCTCTCCATTTGTCGTCACTGGGAAATGATTCACTTTCCTGTGGGCTAAGCTTTCATAAAATGCTATTTGTCAGAGAATGAGACACTTGTTCAAGCAGCTGCTTCACAACACAATACGCTTCCAAACATCTTTCAAACATAATCTTAAAAAATGATGGTTTTAGACAAAACACAAACATGAGATTTGGTCAGTCAAGATTTGTTTACTGTCCGCTTCTTTAGTTTTGTAGGAAAGCTATGAAGCTAATAGCAAAGAAGTAGGCAAATGAGTGATTGTTGAAATGTTAAGTAACCACAAGCAGATATGCGTATGGGGTTTCTGCTAAAATGGACAACACAAAGCTAGTAGGAGCATTAGCAACTATCTTGAAGTCTGCGTTTTCTCCCTGTTTTATAGACAATAGCACATCACCATGAACAATGTATTTGAGATTACACGATGCATGCACTTGACATAGTGCTGTTGATGGTGATTAGCTTTCATTATTTCTCAAGCCAAACAGATCTTTACTGATAGACTATATTTGGGATAATGGATCAGTTTGATTTTTATATTGATAAGATTTCCCAAAAGATTAATTCCCTGCTTCATCTTCAACATACATGACAGGCTCAATAGTCCGTTGGTAGCTCTTCATGACTGTGAAGGATGAATACTGGTCAACAGTGAACATAGTGATGGTAACTTATTGTATCAGTCAGATGTTCCTTGAGCTGCTGATGTTAAGAAGCATTGAATGTAGCCATCTCTTAACACTAGGTGGTGCCCCTTCTCTTTCAGAGCACCCACCAAGCAATGATTATGATATCACCAATATAACAATATGACACCAATATAAGAAATCTGCCCGTAGGTCATTAGCTATTCTTACATGATTGACTGTTCCTAAATGACTCTGAGGATTAGCAATTCATCCAGGAGATAGATGGTGTGTTATAGGCAAACAAAAACGTACCTGTGTAACAACCCACCTATGCAGCACTATATCATGGTGGAGTAAGTTAAAAATGACTGTGCTGGCCTTCGTGGTAAATGAGATTCTGGGGTTTCATTCCGCAGAGGCCGTCACACTGCCTGTGGTATATTTGCCAATGACTCACAGCAGGGCGTCGTTCTTTCTCTTGCTTAGCAATACAATCATTTCTTTGAAGCGCAGACATATCTCACAGTGAATGCCTATCACTTGAAGTAAGAGAGGCATTGCTTTCAGTTTGGTTGCAGTTCTGTCCTGGTGTTATTTCTGCTAAACAGTAAGTCTGTCATTACAAAGGCCTACTGCTAGGCCTACTGGCTATTACTTACTGGTTGCAGATCTAATTGTGTAACTTACAACAATATGTTGAAGCTATAATCAAGTTTTTTTTTTAAATCTTTGCTCATTGAACATTTTATAAGGTGCAATATTTGCTTCTCAAATAACATGGTGGTAGTGTCAACAGAAATACACAAAGTTTGTGAATTGAAAAAAAAAAAAAACGAGAGGATGTTACTAAAAGAAAAGAATTAGAATAGACATAAAGTCAATAGAATATAGAGGTCTATTATAAAGATATATTATCATGACTATATGGAAATATGCATATGTACACTTAAAGATGTGCACTGGTTGTTATACTATTGTGGTGTATTTTGGTATTTTGCTGTTCTGCTTTATTTGGTTCTCCAAATCAAAGCCAAACCATGCACTGTATTGCAAACCAGACAGAAACCAACTTTTAAGAAAGTTAATATTAATGTTTTTATAAATTTTGAACAGGATCACTTGAACTCAGCAAACATTTTATTTATTTATTTATTTATTTATTTATTTATTCTCTATTTCAAATTTTATAATGGCAGTTGCCTATTAAAATATTAAATTTTTTTAAGATTAACAGGTAATAGAAAAAACAGGATAACCAACAGCATATCGGTCAACATGTTTTGTCTGATCAGAGATTATTTGTGATCACCAAGATCATCTTTGGTTCTCAGAGATTATCTCTACTCAAGATATGTGATACACTTCACCTCACCCAGCTCCAAATTTACTCCACTGTTGGCTTGCTTGGATGATTTAAGGACAACGGTTGCCTCTATTCATGTAAGCTGCCTTTATATAATTTGGCTGAATTAACTTCATCGACTTGATCTAATTTACTTGAGTTAATAAATGTTGTCCTTTTTGAAATTCATTATGTTTTGGCCATATATTACTTCACCACACAGATAAATGACTCAATTAACTAAATTAATGATGGCACAAATGAGCCTTTTCACATATACAAAGGAACGCCTGATTTGTTGAGTTCATTTAAATTGTTTTGAAGGCTTTGTACATTTGAATTACCTGTGCTTTGCTTAGCTGTGTAGCTCCTGGTAATAAATAAATAATGACTCATACAAATGAGTCAAGGCAATGGCATTTTTAATTCATTTGAGTAAACGTAACAAACTGGGGTTTCACAATGCACTAGTGTAGCCTTCAATCATTTGAATAAATTCCACTCTTGGGTTTTTACTTTGCGTCCCTGTTTACAGTATGGTTTTGGTCTGGTCTTGGGGTTTTGCATATTCTTAAATGTAGATTTGCTCTACAAATGCTTTGCTGTTGTGTTGATTTTTTTTTACCGTTTCAAACCATTGAAGTCATTGGAGTTGACTTATAGTCAGACTCTGTCTCTCCTTCTCTTGCTCTCTTCTCTCTGTTGAAGTATTGAGTAGTATAATGGTATAATGATCTCTGAATAAAGACTTTCAGGTGGTGGGGGTCTCTCTTCGTGGGGTCTGTTGGGAGTGTAATTATGCTCTTCTGATTTATCTCTGATTAACACACTGCTATAAGTTACACAGGCCTTTTAAAGCACCCCTATAAGCTCTTTCTACTTTTCACCAAAAAACAGGCACAATTCCCGCCGCAGGATGGATGTGCGTGACTCCGGTGGGAGCATATGGTATATTTCTGCCGCATTAATAATTCATGGCAAATGAGCAAAAATTAGTCGGCTCGGTTACCGCCGAGTTTGTTCCGCATTAATTTCGCGGACATGTTCTAAATGAGGCCGCCGGGGCTGAAAAACACAGGGCGACTCTGCTGGTGCTTAAGAAAGAAGATCGTTTACAGAGGGCTTCACAGATACACTTACTTTCTCTCAGACTGAAGCACTACAGCTGGACTGTTGTTGCATAAGCAGTTACATAGACAGTGATTACCAACAAAATTGGTGATGTTGTTAATATGACATTTCCTTTGATTAATTTGTTTGAGATATTAAGATTTTCTTATTTCAAATCAATCAATATACATTTCAGGCCTTGAGCTGCTCAGTGGACTAAGGCACTGTCACTATGATCTGAGGATTGTGAGTTTGAATCCCGGTCATGCTGCTCACCATCGGCAGCCGGGGCCCAAGAGAACAAAAATTGGCCATCCTCTCTCTGGGTGGGTAAGATGGCACTCACTCCCCAGCACCACCAAGTAATGTCAGCTGTCTCAGGCGTCTGCCATGCGATCCATCAGAACCGGGGATCCTGTACTTTCCGTCAAGTACGTTGGCTGCTGGACGGTGATGTATCAGAAGCAGTTGGAAAAGAGGCGGAACTTGACTTGAGGTGAAGATTTGGGAAGAACAATTGGTTTGCGTTGGATGTGGGACAAATCATCAACCATAAAAGTTTGCACAACTTTGACAAGAGGCAGATTGTTATTATCAGATGATTGGGTCTGATTCATGAAACAGTATGGCTTGTGATGTGCCTTGGTCAGCAGTGGTTGGTATTCATCCACAGTGGCCAAATTCTCCATATGTCAGTCTAGTTCAACATCCACAGTGGCTCAATCTTGTAATTCACAGGACCTAAAGGATTTTTTGCTACACCTTGATGCCGGGTACCACACCTTCAGAGGTTTTGTAGAGTCTTTGTCTTGACAAGTCAGAGCTATTGCAGTGACCCATGGAGAACCAACAGCATGCTCTGCATATTTGCAAATTAATTATACTGTTTTAGCTAGTATGATCAATTTTATTGCTAATATATCATTAAATTCAGTTTTTGCTCACATGGCACTGCTTCATTTTAACATTATAACTCCATATTTGGTTGTGAACGAAATAATGATAATGACAAAAAAGAAGATTAAAAACTGTTATAACAGCTGTTCAGTGTTCAATAAAGACATTCCCAATCAAAATTGACCAATGAGAGCAAGTTTTGTGCCCTTCTTTGCTCTTATGTGAAATTTAGTCAGATATCAAAATTCTGACCTGAACTAACAAAAACCTGCTAACAGTGTAGAATATTTTCATTGTAATTATATTACTACATAAACTATAAAACATGTAAGCTATGAAACAGGTGTTTTACATAAATGTAACATCTGCAGGAATGCTTTAACCTGGCATCATATTCACATATTTGTCCACATGCCTCAAATGTGGTCAACCAGAACATTTAGTCAGAACTAGAGTTATGGTGCTAACAGTGCTAACAAACACTAGAACCCAATAGTCACCTAAATAGCCCACCAAGACATCTCACAACCTGCTCATGTCTGGAGTCCAAAATTTGCTTTAGATAGAACTAAATACAATGTTTCTCTAGATCATCATGTTTTCTCTTCCACTCCTCAGGTTTCATAATGGCTCATTCATGAGTCCTTTGATTATATCCATCCATCGTGTTGCTGGTCCTATTCATCTTCTACCTTCAACTGCTTCTCAACTGAACTGATCCTTCTCATAATGTCTCCAAAATAAGAGATAATCAGTTTGGTTATCTGAAGTTCCAGTGCAAGTTGAGGCTTTATTTGTCTTCTTTGCTGTCCAAAATGCTCTCAAAAGTCTTCTCCAAATGCATCAGTATGTCCAGCTTTCACATCCATAAACCACAGAGAAGACCACAGTCTGGACAATTCTGAGAGACAAATGGTTAGATTTGAAAATCTTTCCCAGTTCTTTCTTTCTTGTTCGGCAGAGTGCCTAATGGTGTTTAAGACTGTGGTTTATGTCCTCAGTGCTCAGCTCGCTGAGAAATGCTTCAGAGCACTGCCACTGGGAAGAGAGTTAGTGTTAGTGTTTGAGAACTGTAAATGAGTTTGCAGGAGTAGCTCTGTAATAATGACAACTGAGAGAAGGCTGAGAAGACTGGGTACACCTGTAGGCCTAGCACACATATAGTGCTTCCCCATATTGTTGTCTTAACCCGGTGTGGCCTTAATATCTCCCCTGTGCTGACTGCCTGCTCTGGAGTAACACTTTGTCACTCTGGTCTTAGGGTGAAGCGAGAGAGTGAGATAGGGAAAGAGAGAGAGAGAAAGAGAGAGAGAGAGAGAGAGAAGAAGAAAAGAGAAAGCAATGGAACAATAAGGTGAGAAAATGTTCCTTTTACTGCAGGCTGACTCAAGTGCTGCCCATGTGTATCTAAAGGAGAGAGCTTTAGAGGTGGAGGGCCATTAGGCCAGAGGGATTATTAGATTTTTAAGGGGGGAGTGGATAGGGGGCTATGACCCTCCTGTGCCACACACACACACACACACACACACACAAAGTAGCTACACTTACTTATACACACAGAGTGCCGAATGTAATGATCTGACAATGTCTCAGAATTGGATGCTTGAAAATTGGGTTGTTGTGTGATATGAGGGTCAGAGAAAGGAGAAGAGAGAAAGAGGGAAATGATTGGGGGGGCTGGAGCACCCTCTCTCATTAACTGGACTAATGGTAAGCAGTGATGAAAGAGGATCAGGTGTGAGGACGAGAGCAACAGAGAATGGAAGAATGAAAAATGAGAGTTTAGTGAATATAGCCTGTGCAATAGAGCTGTTGATTTGCAAAAGAAGTGATCTTGCGTGAGATTTCGATTGAAAATAATAACACCACAGGATTGAGAAGTTCCAAATGGATATGAACAGCAAAACCATGCATTGAATATTCTTAATTTTACATTTACAGTTACTACCTGAATAAAATATATCACTAAATACAACTGACGTTACTTTTCAGTGGTGAGGAAATAAAAAAAAAATAAAAAAAATGGAGACCTCCTTTATGTCGCAGTAGTTCTTCTAGCCAATAATGAGGTCAGATTAGTCATAACATTAACACCACCTTCTTGTATCTACACACATTTTTCATTTCAGCTCAACTTACCATATACAAGTGCAAGAAAAAGGATGTGAACCCTTTGGGATGACTTGGATTTCTGCATAAATTGGTCATTAAATGTGTTCTGATCTTCATCTAAGTCACAACAATAGACAAACACAGTCTGTTTAAACTAATACCACACAAAAAACATGTTTATATTGAACACATGTAAACATTAACAGTGCAGGGTGCAAAAAGTATGTGAACCGTTAAATTTAATAACTGGTTGACCCTCTTTTGGCAGCAATAATCTCAACCAAACGTTTCAAGTAGTTGCAAATCAGACCTGCACAACACTTAGGATGAATTTTGGACCATTCCTCTTCACAAAACTGTGTCGGTTCAGTCATATTCTTGGGATGTCTGGTGTGAATAACTCTCTTGAGGTCATGCCACAGCATCGGGTTGAGGTGGGGACTCTGACTGGGCCACTCCAGAATGTGTATTTTCTTCTGTTGAAGCCGTTCTGTTGTTGATTTACTTCTGTGTTTTGGGCCGTTGTCTTGTTGCATCACCCATCCTCTGTTAAGCTTCACTTGGCAGACAGATGGTCTAAGTTTTCTTGCAAAATGTCTTGAAAAACTTGTGAATTGATTTTTCTGTTGACGACAGCAATCCGTATACCGAGGCAGGAAAGCAGCCAAAAAACCATGATGCCCCCTCCACCATATTTCACAGCTGGGATGAGGTTATTTTTTCCTCCACTCATAACGTTGTGTGTTCTTTTCAAACAAATCAATTTTGGTTTCACCTGTCCACAGAATATTTTGCCAGTAGTGCTGTTGAACATCCAAGTGTTCTCCTCACATGTGATAAGAACATCCAATTCTTTCCAATGTTTAGGATCACTATCTTGCTGAAAGACCCAGTGACGATCCATCTTCAGCATTTGGGCCGAGGCCACCAGATTCCGATTCAAAATGTCCTGATATTTCACAGAGTTCATGATCCCATGTATCCTTACAAGGTTCCCAGGTCCTTTGGAGGAGAAACAGACCCACAGCATCACCAATCCTCCCCCATACTTAACAGTGGGCATGAGGTGTTTCTCTGTATACTCATTCTTGGGGTTACGCCAGACCCACTTACAGTGTTTGTTGTCAAAAACTCTATCTTGGTCTCATCTGACCAAAGCACGCGGTCCCAGTTAAAATCCCAGTACTGCTTGGCAAACTTCACCCATTTACGCTTTTGAGTATAACTCAGAAAAGGCTTTCTCCATGCATGCCTCCCAAACAGCTTGTTGGTATGTAGATAGCGTCTGATGGCTGTTTGGGAGACCTCGTAAACCCAAGATGCTACCATTTGATTCAATTTTCTTACAGTGAGCTTTGGAGAACATTTTACTTCTCTTACCATCCTTCTCACTGTGCATGGTGGCAAGATACACTTGTGTCCTCTTCCAGGCTTGTTTGTCACAGTTCCAGATGTTTTGAACGTTTTGATGATTGCTCTGACTGTAGATAAGGGGATCTGCAGGTGAGTGGCTATTTTCTTGTAGCCATTGACTGATTTATGAAGGTTGACACACATCTGCCTTACTTGAATAGTGTGTTCTCTTGTCTTTCCCATGTTTAAGAGTAAGTAAGACAAATTTACCTTTGTGTAACATCATATTTATACCCCAGGGAAACAGGAAGTGTAGAAACAGGAACTACAGTTGAAATGGCATAAATAGTTCAAATACATTTATTTCCAAGAAATTGTTAAGGGTGCCAATAATTGTGGAACATGTAATTTTATGGGAAATAATTATTTCTTAGTCAGGATTTTTTCTATATTTTTTTCACTTGAGTTGAAGGTTGCTTTTTACTATTTTTTTCAGAGTGAGATTATGCTTCTGCAATAAAAATTAATTTATTTTAAGGCTTTTAACACATTTTAACTAGGGGTGCCAATAATTATGGAGGGGACTGTACCTCATGCTCACTAGTAGAAAGTGCTGGAAATGTTGGAGTGTTTCATGTAATCTACAGTATAAGACTAATAAAGTTTTGCCCAAATGCCAAAATGCCAGAAACCAAAATTGAATCAGCTTTAAAAGTTCATGAGGAAAAAAAAATGCCATATTTAAAAGTTCAATTTGTTTCGTAACAATGATATTAATTATGTAATTATTTGTTTAAAAAAATTACAAAAATGTTTGAATCCAAAGCATTAAACCAATTATTCAAATTAGTTGATTAATGAAAACAGGATTAGGGTTTGGTTTAGTTGTTGGGTGGAGGTTAATGGTTAGCAGTTAGGGGTTTGGGACTATTAGGAATTAGGGAAAATTGGAAGAATGCAAATTAAATGCAAGGTAAACATCTTAGTGTCAAAAATAGAGTTGCACATTTTATAAACAGGCCTACTGCTTACTAAAGTAAATTCAAAGCACCAATTGTGTTCATTGCATTGTTCTCATATATCTGGATCAAAGGCACTGTTAAGGGTGGGCCAAAGCCCAAATGTTTCAGTGGTAATCCCAAAAGTTCTTTGAAAGTGAAAGTAAAGCACTCTTAGGCCTCGCAAACATTACCAGATAGACATTCCCCTCATCCCACCTCAGACTGATATTCTGCTGGGCTATGTCTTTGCACTTACGGATTAGTATGGAATGCACTATAGAAGCTTCTTATTTGGATACAAAACATACTCTCATTTTATGAATGTAATAAGAAAACTGGTGTAATTTCACATGAAATATTTGTAATTTGCAGACAAGAACCAAGTATCAGTACCAGAAAATTAAATCAGCACTGAAAAAATTATGCATTTTGTATAATTTTTTTTAAACAAATGGAAAGAATCTGACAGTGCAAAACAAAAATTCAAAGTGTCAAATCAAACAGAAATGTAACCAATTAATTATGAAATTGTCTGTAAATTGACATTAAATAGCACAGCAAAATATATAGCACTAGACTTCTATAAGTTAACCAACAGACCTGATTATGAAGGTCTTAAATGGTTTGTTGCATATTATTGCACATCAAATGTTAAACTGAATTGAATAAAAAAAAAAAAAAAACATGGATTGTATATGTCTTTGTTAAGGCATATTTTGAGAAGACCAACATTTTTATCTTGATTTTGGAATCTGTCATGTGTTGGACCTTTCTTGCTGTATGTGCTCTGACAGATCTAGCAGATGTTCTCCAAAAGTTCAAAGAATAGGCAGCTGTAATGTCCCTTAAACGGCTCATCAGTGTAAATACACGCAGATTACTCCAAATGGGATTTGTGGAAATGTATCGCTTGAAACATTTACATACTAGATGTTAAGTCTCTCTCTCTCTCTCTCTCTCTGTCAGGAGAATGTCACTTCTCTGCTGGAGAATTTAACGTTGCTTTTAACCTGTGCTGCCATGTAATTACCTTGACATTTACCCTTCATTAAATCAACTCCCCCTCCCCAGCCGATTTATCTCTCTCCCTCTTGCATACTGCAGCCACAGTAGTAATTACGCATGCTAATATGAGTCCCTGTCGTGTAAAACAGTGAACAGTAAATACAGCACTAGCTGTCCTCACTGTACATCCGGAGCGAAGGGCAGAAACGCTATTAAGCGAGTGCCTGATGGCTTCGAATCAGAGAGTCAGCAATGAGATGAAATGTCTGCCGTTCCTTTCTTTTGCCCCGTTCCCTTCATCGCCTTCCGTCATTATTGCGACAACTGGCGGGGAATTGGTGCAGGCTGGGAACGATCCACCGGGGACTCGTCAATCAAGCGCCCCAAACGGCAGGCCGAATTGAAATTTCATCTGCATTTGAATTAGCAACATTATTCGCCAATTTAGCTCAGAGTGAACATTTTTCCATTGGAGATGGAATTAAATTAGAAAATGAGTGAGTCTTTAATTTCCAGATTATAAATCAGGGCATATAATTCACCTAGCGCATACCTTAAGGGCAAGCACATTATCCTAAGTGACATTTTATCTCCTGACCGTGAAGCTGATGTCCTGATGGCGAAGTGTCACACAAATCTAGTCTCGCCGAGCCAGGCGACGGGTGGAATACATCTTTCCTCTCAGAGGAAGACATAACATTAGCGCCACTTCCTGCTCGAGAGCTTATTTGACATGAAATTGGCTAGTTCTGCCGAGCCCATAAACGCTGCCGTAAAAGGACTTCTCAAAAGTGGAAAATCTCCACTGAGACGATTATTTAAATCTGGAAAAAATTCTCCCAAAGACTTTGTCAATACGGCTGTCTATTGCTTCAAAGTACATTTTGAATTGAGCACAGTACCTGACCAGCATTTTGATGTCCTGCATTTGGTTGATGTTTCTTGATAGACTCAATGCACTAGTAGTTTACCAGGATGCTTCCATTAAATTTAGCTGTATTACACTGTTATATTGCCATTCTTGCTAATAGTACTATGATAACATACACTGAATGCAGTTTCAAGTATCAGTGTCAAGCAAACTCTTGGTGTTATTTCTAAACCAAATCTTATTAACAATGTCTCCAGACTGAAATTATTCTCTACTCAGGACATTGATGAGATAACTAGTAAAACTACTGCACTAGAAGCCATACCTAAATGAAGACATATGTTACCTAAAATGCTATACGCGTAAAAGAAAAACATTACATGATGAATGTATTAGCATTTTTCATAGTAATATTTCTGATCTGCAACCGACTTTATGATCTTTCTGACTGGCAAGTCAGCTGGGTACCCTGTGCTTAGACTTTAATTAAATATGAATATCCCCTTTAGCCCAAATAATGCTGTCTATCCAGCACAGAATAAGACAGCAGAGTGATAAATATTTTGAGGGTAAGTGCAGATGTGACATTTTGTTGTGCCTACTATTTTGTCACTTTTTTGTATTTCCATGTAAACACATGTAATACTGAACTTGTAACAAAATTTTGTCTAAATGTTTTGTAGTGCATATCCAATGTACTAGTGCATCTTCAAAAATTTAATATCATGAAAAAATTCACCTGCATTCATAATTGTATTAAAAAATCTATTATATACATTTAAGATTCATTGCATATGACATGTTTCACCTTTTTTGTTTAAATGTTGACAGTGTTGGAAAAGTAAATGGAGCTGTAAGTCATAATTATCTTTATATATATATATATATATATATATATATATATATATATATATATATATATAAAGAGAGAGATAGAGAGAGAGAAAGAGATAGATAGACAGATCCTGCCTGGGGATTGGACCAGCGACCTTCTGGTCATAAGACTAGGTTTCATAACCACCAGGGCTGCCCATTAAAACAACTTCACTTAATGTTAAAACAGCTACAGCTCTTTTGACTCAAGTCTTTTGACTAAAATGCAATGCTTACAGTGTTGTTCAATTAAAATCCAGTCTGAGGTTGGGGGTTCCTTCTTTAGCCATTAATTTCACATTAGCAAGGACAGATACTCCTAATGTATGTTTAAGTGTGTTGATTTCTAACTTATTTACATATCACTTGCTGTATCATAGCTAGTTATCAAGTTATCTACACTGTGTATCTGCACTATAAGACACACATGGTTGTTTTAGCCATCATTGAAACAACAGTGATGCTAATTTCTGCTAACCAGGTAAACAGCACAAAGACTGTCCATATTTGACCCTTTCAAATCATTTCTATGTCTAGAATAATGATCATAGTCCAAGCTTAAACCAGGATTTGGATTGGGTCAGTCCTACAGACAGAGACAGAACTAGCTGGGATGTAATGATGCCTTTTAGTCAAACCAGGAGTCATACAAGTTGAATATGAATATTAATAACTACACTTTTAAAATGCTACAGACCTAAATGCAGAACTGTGGCTAGCGGCTAATCGTGGCTAAAAGCCCATTACAGCGCTAACCACTATTGGTGCCTGTGGACTGAGCCATCATGAAGGTCAGTTTGAGATGATTTCAAACCTGGAGACATGGACATGGTACAGACTTTAACACTGGCAGTATGCATTATGGAAATGGTAGCGCTTAAAACAGTACATAAAATGAAGCGGGCAGGCTATAATGTATGCTAATGCTAATAGGTGAGAGAGAGAGAGAGATTGTGTGGATTTACTCTGCATTTTGCTGGATTTTGACAGACTAAGCATTCACTTTTCAGAAGAGAACATGCTCTTTTTTATGCTTTAATACAAAACGGATGCTGTGCTTCCACTCAAATCACAGGGGAGCATTAAATCAGGCCATTTTTATATCATCAGCATTATCTGCATTTCTCTACCCATCACTACTCTCCTTAATCTTCTAGAGGTGTATTGCTAGGCTGGAAGACAGTAAACCAATGGAGCAATGACAATGAAAAGAATATGGTTTGTAATAGAAGATTTGCTGGTTCGTGCATCTCTCTGGTGTTTGTGTACCATGAATGAAGTTCAAAAGACAAGGACAATATGGGACAATATGAAAATCAACAGTGCTCCTACCAATGACTTATCTAGCAGAAGCAAAGGTGGTGCAATCATACAGGAGCCCATAACATCTTTACTTGCTCTATGCAATTTTATCAGAATATTATGACCACCCTTGGTTGGAATGAAATCGACTTGGGACATCAGAGATGCCATGTGACAGGGTTTGCTTATTTATGTATAAATAAGTGAGCAGACCAGTCAGTTGTAGCAGTGCAAACTGGTTCTAGCAAGTGGTACAGCAACTGAGACACCACCAAGGACCAGTTAATAAGCACAGAAGCAACAAGAAAAGTGTCAGGGATCACCACATCATGTGACATCTGTGATGTCCTGGGCTGAGTTCATTCCACACCAGGGGTGGTCTTAAAATGTACTTTTTAGCCTGCTAAATGTACTAATTATTAGCCTGCATTAAAAGTACAGGTGCCAAATGACTTTCTAGATGGATACTAAATAAGCACTTTTGGTTCCCTATAGAACCAAAACATCTGACAGTGTCTAACCACTGAAGATACGTGGTACCATCTTCCTCATTCCTTACTCCTAACCTCAGGTGAAGAATTACTCAGTTAATTAACAGTACTTTGTACTTAGTTGCTGGATTATAATCCTTAGAGCTTCAGAAAAGAGGCACAGGACCATCCGTGGGGCAGTACCTTTGCTGAAGGGTAAGTCTTTTGTGCTTTTCACTGTAAACTGCTGTAGTTTTTACAGTATTATTTACAGTAACATACTGTTTCATTGTTTTAGCAGCTGTAATTATATTTTGAAAACATCCTCAGTCCACATGACAAATACAGTAATTTACAGCACTTTTTACTGTAAACTATTTAAAGTTATTTACTATAAATTATTTTTTTACTGATTATATCAGATTCTGTTGCAATGTTGTGTTGACTCCACTCACCCTGTCCTGAATCTAGACTTTTACATTTATGGTTTAAAAAAGATAATACGTTCTGCTGGAAAAGTGAAATTTATAAGACACACTGTAAAATTACAGAAAAATACTGGCAGGTCTGTACTGAAACTGCTTTGAATGACCAATGTTCTAAAAAAAGAAAAGTAAAATAATTATATAGTACAGTGATATTACTATATCTTCTATTCTGGTTTATGGTTGTGTACCGTAGATGCCTTCATACTCTAGATTTTTTAAGTAACTGTAGCTAGTTTAAGCCAACTGTACGATTCTTGTTTTCATTACAATGTTAAAACTGTTTAGCCAAGATGCCAAGATATTTCAATATTCAAAAAAGCCAGCCTTTATGGAATTGGCAGTAATCAGTGTGTTCACATTTTACTCTGTGGGATGATCTAGTTAACTGAGACATGCAACACCATCACAATAAGATAACAAAACATGTTAAAGATTTCTTAAATGATTTCATTTATGAGGTGAACTAAATAAAAAAGCATTTGTTCTAAATGTTCCTAAAAGACTATGGGAGGGGTTTGTGTAGAGATTTTTGATATTACAAATGGTTTCTGTGTAGCAAACATTTTTTTACCACAGTTTGCTCATAGACATGCTCTAGAGGAAATCTTTAGAAACAAACATTGGGCATTAGACATGTCTTGCTTCCAATACTTGAGGTAAGAGTAAAGTAAGTGGTATACATTTGACTTTTGGCCAAACCATCCATATCAATCTTAGCATGGCAGGGAATGAAGATACTGTAGATCTGTAGAGAACAAATCATAAGAGCCAATGCTGAACTGAGAGAGGTGAGCGAGAGAAAAACATCTAGAAAGAAACAAGACAGACACTAGGACACTGAGAAACAATGTCTTGTCAAAGCCCCTGCTTTTGCTTTGGAGTGAGCTATTGCTCTGCTAATCAGGATCTATGGCATTAAAAGACATGAGATTAAAAAGAGATTAAAGGAGTGAGGGGGTGATTACAGAGAGATGGGACGGATAACACAAACAAAGCTGAGGGATCCAATGCTGCTAGTCTACGGCAACACTGATGGGGCGACCATCCATCACTATAGCGACGTGGCCTTCAACACGAGAGCATGACAAACGACGGGTGGCGTGATTGAAGCCTGACAGAATTACCCTGTGTTTTATAATAATGTCCCGCAGCGGAGCGCGCTCCATGATAAACACAGATCCATCATGGCCATGTCAGAGCCATAATGGCTGATCAGCGAATTCAGCCTCCTAGACTCCAAACTTTACCGGCGCGAGTGTCAACACGGCACTCGCGCCACTGCGACACTGACAAATACTCGCCCTGACAGGGCCACAAATCACCCCACCGAAGAGTTTTAAAACTCAATATTCACTGGACGTGCATCCGCGGCGCTCTCGTTAAAAGTGTAATATGGCAGCCCCGGCCCCGCGCGCGTTCTTTTATTATTACTGTATTGACAGCGACTATAATAAAGTTGTGTTCTTTTAGAAAGCTGAGGAGATGAGAAAGGGAGGAGGAGAGAAAGCGTAAAAG
>BRDA01060558.1:0-12186 GCA_036984385.1 Crenuchus spilurus
TTTCCGCATACTGTTGTTGCAGCGTTTATCAGAGCGGTTTTGTACGATTTCCAATCTATATTGGTTTGCACTTGATGGTTTAGCTGTGTGGCGACTAGATGTTGAAATTTTTCGCGATGTACGATGTTTTTCAACTTCCATGCTTTGATTTTCCGAGGTAGTTGTTTAGCCATATGCCGTGACGGTTCAATAACCATGTCCGCTACAAGGAGTCGGTGTTGAGGGATGCACGATTCGCCAGGTATAACTTTGACATCTTTGAATAGCCGTCGGTGTTGTTGCTTGACAGCGAATAAGTCAATTTGCGTGGCTGACGGTCCACTTTTGTATGTGATGAGATGTTCCGATCCCTTTCTGAAGTAGGTGTTTAACTAGCAAAACTCGTGACTTTCAGCGAACTCAAGAATGCGGTTTCCATCCTCGTTCCATTGTCCGTATCCAAAACCACCATGCACGTTGTTGAACCCATTCGTTTTCTCTCCGACATGGCCGTTGAGGTCGCCTCCAATCAAGATTGTTTCAGATGCTGGTATTGTTATGATGGCGTCAGAAAACGCGGTCCAGAAGTCGTTTTTCACTTCCTTGGATTCGCCTGTCTGTGGTGCATAAGCAGAGAAGATGGTCATTGTCTGCTTTTCTATGCGAAGCTTAATCCACATTAGGCGGGAATTGACTCGTGCGACTTCCAGCACTTCTTGAGCCAACGGTTCTTTAATGAAGATTCCAACACCATTTTGAGCCGTATTTTGACCATTCCAAAATAATTTGAATTTCTCTTTGTCCGAATTGATGTGACGGACGCCATTTGATTTCCATCGGGTTTCTTGGATGCAGCAGATGTCGATCTTTCGTCGCTCGAGCATTTCGGCGATTTCCATGCTGCGGCCAGTGAGTGATCCAACATTGAGCATACCTAGTCTGATTACCGTAGAGAGCCCAGTCCAAATTTTCCTGCAACAGCCCTCCATTGTTGCATACTTCCCAGAGATTCTTAGCACCCCTTGTCCACTTAAGGCCTGCTGGGGACTAGGGGCCATTGTGTTGATTTGTGATGACATTGAATAATGTTGGGGCAAAGTTTTCCATCCGGATGCCCTTCCTGACGACAACCACCAGTTGTAAACGGTGGCCCTAGCCTTTTGCTCAAAAGCACGCAAGGCAGCGTTTAGCATTTTGCCGGTTTTATGGCGCCGACATTCCGCCAGATAACACCGTCATAGGACATTTGTGACATTTTGTAGGTAGTAAGGTTGCTGGCCCTACTCCCTTCTTGTCCTTCATATCTGAAGGCCATTCCCCGATCCGCAACCTGGGGACGCGTCACATAGCGGATGGTCGCCGCCTGTGACGACCTTTTGCTAGAGATCCGAATGAGGAGTGCTTTACAGTATTCCAGTCTAGAGGAGATAAAAGTATGAACCAGTTTTTCAGCATCTGATTGGGTTAGGGAAGAACAAAGTTAGCCAATATTTCTAGAGTACCCAATCCACCTGACCTCCATGTTTTTTTGTTTTTTTTTGACTGTGGGAGGAAAAGAGTCCCCGGAGGAAACCCACAAAGACATGGGGAGAATATGGAAACTCAAACCCAAGACATCAGTGCTGAGAGGTGAACGAGTTAACCACTAAAACACTGTGCCACCCCCTCTGCCAACTCCTGTAACAATAACCCCTCATCTGCCAACTTCTGCCCCCATAAAGCCTTGTTTACCAACTCCTGCCCCAATAATGCCTCGTCCACCAACTCCTGCCCCAATAATGCCTCGTCCACCAACCCCTCCTCCACCAACTCCTGCCCCACTAACCCCTCCTCCACATACTTTTCCTGTTCCACTAATCCCTCCTCAACAAACTCCTGCCCCACTAACTCCTCCTGCCCCACTAACCCCTCCCACACATACTTCTCCTGTTCCACTAATCCCTCCTCCACCAATTCCTGTCCCACTAATCCCTCCACCAACTCCTGTCCCACTAACCCCTCCTCCACCAATTCCTATCCCACTAACTTGTCCCCCACTAACCCTTTCTCACCAATTCCTGTCCCTCTACCCTTCCCCACCAACCTCTCCCCACCAACTCCTGTCCCACTATACCCTCCTTCACCAACTCCTGCCCCACATTCCTTCCCCACCTACCTCTCCCCACCAACTCCTGCTCCACTAACCCCTTCACCTACTCCTGTTCCACTAATCCCTCCTCCACCAAGTCCTGCCCCACTAATCCCTCCTCCAGCAATTCTCACCCCATTAACCCCTCCTCCACCAATTCCTGCCTTACTAACCTATCCTCCACTAACCCCTCCACACCAAGTCCTGCCCCACTACACTTCCCCACCATCCTCTACCCACCAACTCCTGCGCCACTATCCCCTCCTTCACCAACTCCTGCCCCACTACCCTTCCCCACCAACCTCTCTCAGATTCAGATTCTTTGTCATTATAATCAGCATAACAAAATGCAAGATGCAAGGCTTTCAGTGCATAATAAAAAGCTAAAAACAATAAATAAATAATTTAAATAAGAAAAGAGAAGACAATAAATAAATAAAAATCAAAGTCTAAATAATATTGCACTAAATATTGCATATATCATTGTGCATCTTACAAGTCATTTTAATTTCAGTCTGATCATAGCTCTCACAGCAGCTAGGTAGAAACTATTTTTCAGTCTGTTAGTTCTAGCTTTGATGGCCCTATACCATCTGCCTGATGGTAGTGGCTCAAACAGGGAGTGGCCAGGATGAGAAGGGTCCTTTAGGATGTTGTTGGCTCTCCTGAGACAGTAAGAGCATTAAGGGTCTTCAAGTGTAGGTAGAGGACACCCAATGATCTTCTCTGCTGGTTGGTAACCCTTTGAAGTGTTTTCCTGTTTGCTACTGTACAGCTGGCAAACCATGTGTAGAGGCAATATGTGAGGATGCTCCCCATGATTGAACGGTAAAAGCAATCTCTAGTTGATATTGTTCTTCCTGAGGGTTCTCAGAAAGTAGAGCCTTTGCTGTGTCTTCTTTATCATCCGTGTGATGTTCTTTTCCCATGAAAGATTCTCATCTATGTGGACTCCCAGGAAACAGACGTCCCTGACCCTTTCCACATAGGCCCCATCAATGAGAATGGGCTGAATGTCAGTTTTGTTTTTTCTAAAGTTCAAGATTAGCTCCTTGGTTTTAGATGTGTTCAGGGTCAGGTTATTTCCCCGACTCCATGCTGTCGGCTGTTTCACCTCATCCCTGTAAGCAGACTAATCTCCTCCAGTGATACTCACCACTACTGTGGTGTCATCTGCATACTTGTTGAAAGTGTTGCAGGTGTAGATGGGGGAGCAATCAGAGGTGTATAGTGTGAAGAACAGGGTGCTCAGCACACAGCTTTGAGGGGCACCAGTACTGAGTATGAGATCTGTGGAGACATGTGGTCCTATCCTGACTCTTTGTGAGTGGCCAGACAGAAAGTTCTTAATCTAGAGACATGTGGAGTGAAGTAGTCCAAGGTTCAGCAGTTTACTTGTGAGACCATTATGAGGATGGTGTTAAAAGCTGAGCTATAATCCACAAAGAGAAGACAGGTGTAACCCCCCTGTTTCTCTAGGTGTGTCATTGCTGTGTTGATAGCAGTTGTCACTGCATTCTCTGTTGATCTGTTGGCCTTGTAAGCAAATTGGTAGGGATCAGATGTGGGGCTCAAGAATGACATGGTGTGTCTTCTAACCAGTTTTTCAAAGCACTTCATCACCACTGGTGTAAGTGCAACAGGCCACTAGTCATTGAGGCTGGTTATGGGAGATTTTTTGGGTAAAGGGACTACAGTAGATGTTTTGAGGCATGTTGGAACAGCAGTCTGTGCCAGGGACAGATTGAAGATTTTAGTGAAGTTCCTTGCTAGCTGATCTGCACAGTCTCTCAACACCCTTCATGGGATGCCATCAGGTCCTGTTGCTTTGTGTGGATTAACCCTTTTTAGTGCACACCTCACCTCATGCACCCCCAAAGAGAGGATGAAGTTGTTCCTGGTTGCTGGTGGCGATGTCGCTGCTCCTGGTAACTCAGTCTCAATGCGATCAAAGAAGAGATGAAGCTCTTCAGCCAGTGCAGCATCACCCTCAGCTGGTCTCATACCAGGTTTGTAGTAGGTGAGATGCTTGACTGCTCTCCATGCCTGCCTGCTGTTGTTGCTGTTTATATGATCATTAATCCTCCTGAAATCCACCTTGGCCTTCCTGATGCCTCTCCTCAGGTTTGCATAGTTTGTGCTATAGAGAGCCCTATCCCCCGCACTAAAGGTGGTATTTTTCTCTTTCAGCAACGCAACTGATTCACTTCCCTGGTTATGCAGGGTTTCTGACTGGAACAGATATGGATGTATTTCTCATCTGTAACCATGTCTAAACAGTTCTTTATGTAACACAGTACAGTGTCAGTGAAAAAATCCAAGTCATCTTCAAACATGTCCCAGTCAGTTCTTTTGAAGCAGTCATATAGCTGCTGGGAAGCACCCTCAGGCCATGTTTTAACTGCCTTAGTGGTGGTGGGGATACATTTCCATAAGGGGGTATATACAGGTATGAGCTTCAGAGAGATGTGGTCTGACTTGCTGATATGTGGTGCAGGTCTAGCTCTATAGCCCAACTTAATGTTGGTGTAAACCTTGTCCAATGAATTAGCTCCTCTTGTAGCACACCTAACATGCTGATGTACCTTGGGGAGCACTGATTTTAAATCTGCATGATTAAAGCAATGATGTGCACAGTTTTTGAAGGTAGGTTCAGCTGCAGGCTAATGTTGCTGTGTAAAATTCCAAGAGCCAAGTTAGCATTAGCATCCGGTGGGATGTAAAGAATTGTTAATGTGACTCAGTTAAACTGACAAGGGAGGCGGAATGGTCTGCATTTTACAGTCAAATATTCTAGATTAGGGGAACAATGACTAGCTACAATCACTGTATTGTTATACCAGTTGTTATGGATGTACATACATATTCCTCTCCCTTTTTTCTTACTGGAGTCACTGGTTCTGTCAAGATGCCATGTAGCATAGCAATCTAACTTGATAGCTGTGTCTCGAATGGAAAAGTGTAGCCACGTTTCAGTAAAGAATAGGACACATCAGTTTTAGTGAAGTTGTCCGATCCCACCTGAAGCCTCAGTTTGTCCATTTTATTTGCAAGCAATCTGAAATTATCTAGAAAGAGATTAGCAAGCCCTACATCCCCACTTCTGCTATTGCTCTCTGCGCCACCTCTGTTTCCTTCTCGTTAGGATGGTAATCCACTGAGAGCCGGGTTCCCTTGCTATGTGAGCTGGAATGTTGAATGAGTGAGAGAACTCCACTGTAATATTCCTCTCCCTCGAAACTCTGATTTTTAATAGTTCGTAATGACTGTAGGTGATGTCAGCTTGACAGAGTAGTTAAATCCAGAATAACATACAAAATATAACATAAAACAAAGCACCAAAAGTTTGAGCACAAAGCTGCTGCGTCTACATGCGCTGCCATTGGATCCCACCAACTGCTGCCTCTTTAATCCCTCTTTCACCAACTCCTGCCCCTCTAATCCCTCCTCCACCTACTTCTGCCCCACTAACTCCTCCTGTCCCACTAACCCCTCCTCCACCAATTCCTGCCCCATTAACCTGTCTCCCACTAACCCCTCCTCCACTAACTGCTGCCTCACTACCCTCTTCTCCACCAACTTTTGAGCCACCAACTACACTAACCCCTTTCCCACTAAAATCTCCACCAACTTCTGCACCACTAACCTCTCCTCATTTACATTTACAGCATTTGGCCGATGCTCTTATCCAGTGTGACATACAACAGTGCTTTGATTCCAATAACACAATTATCTCTGCTAATACAGACAAGTCCTCCACCTTCTTATATACTTCTCCAGGATCAGGTGCAACACAGAACACAGAAGCAACAATAAACATACGCTAACTCAACTCAGAGACATTTCAGGACAAAGACAAATGTAAAGTTAGTCAGTACATGGTGCTAGTATCTATATATTCCCTCCCCCCCAACTCCTGCCCCATTACCCTTCCCCACCAACCTCTCCTCACCAACTCCTGCTCCACTATCCCCTCCTCCACCAACTCCTGCCTCACTACCCTGGATCCCAGTCAATATCAGCAGATTCTTGAGTACAATGTTCAAGAATTAGTGACAAAGTTGAAGTTGCGCCGGGGCTGGATATGACTCTAAACACTGCTCAGAATCTACTAAGGCATTCATGCAAAGGAACAAGTACAATGTTCTGGAATGGCCATCTCAGTCCCCAGGCCTGAATATTATTGAAAATCTCTGGTGTGATTTAAAGCAGGTTGTCCATGCTCGGAAACCCAAAATAACTTCAACCAGAATCCAAACTCTCATTGGAAGCTATAGGAAGCATTTAGAGGCTGTTATGTCTGCAAAAAGAGGCTCTACTAAATATTGATGTAATTTTTGTTGTTGGAGTGCCCAAATTTATGCACCTGCATATTTAAACCAATTTTGTTTAAATAATTATTGCACACTTTCTGTAAATCCTATAAACGTCAGTTCACTTCTTAAATATACTGTGTTCATGTGCTATATGATATATTTAACTGAAATTGCTGATCCAAATAACCAATGATTTATAAAGGAAAATCCTGAAAATTGTCAGCAGTGCCCAAACTTTTTCATACCATTGTAAATATAGAGAGTGTCTATAGGTGGATGCATAGTTTCATTAGTGTTATTGTGAACAGTTTATTGTGATTTGTTTTTCTGATGTTACTGTGTTTGGCCTCCATTAGCCAGAACTCCACACAATCAGCACTGCAGATAAACACTCAGATGGAGAGATCTGCACATCTGCAGCTGGAGTCTGAAGTCCTGCACAGAGTCTTACAGACACACAAAACCCGCATGAAGAACAAGTACGAGAGCTTATTTGAGGGAATCGGATCAGAAGAGAATAAAACCCTCCTGAACAGGGTTTACACAGAGCTCTACATCATAGAGGGAGAGAGTAAAGGAGTGAATGAAGAACATGAGGTTCTACAGATGGAGAAAACACCCAGCAGACACAGACAGGACACTCCAATCAGCTGTATAGATATCTTTAAACCTCAGGCATGTCCTGAAGCACAAACAGAAGAGAACAGAGCTGTGAGGACTGAAGCTCTCAGACACAGAGCAGAAGATAAAGAGATCAGAAGTGTTCTGACTAAAGGCATCGCTGGAATTGGGAAAACCGTCTCTGTGCAGAAGTTCATTCTGGACTGGGCCGAGGGAACAGCCAATCAGGACGTAGAGCTGATGTTTGTGCTTCCGTTCAGAGAGCTGAACTTGATTAAAGATGATCAGTACAGTCTTCATACACTTCTGAGTGACCTCCATCCTGAGCTCAAAGGTCTGGAGACAGAGATCTATGATGAGATCAATGCCGTGTTCATATTTGATGGTCTGGATGAAAGCAGACTTCCTCTGAACTTTACACAGTGTGAGAGAGTCTCTGACATCACCACGACATCATCAGTGGACGTGTTAATGACAAACCTCATCACAGGAGACCTGCTGCCCTCTGCTCGAGTCTGGATCACCTCCCGACCAGCAGCAGCCAATCAGATCCCTCCTAAATACATCAACCGTGTGACAGAGATTCAGGGATTCAGTGACCCGCAGAAGGAGGAGTACTTCAGGAAGAGAATCAGTGACCAAGAACAAGCCCAGAAGATCATCTCACACATTAAGACAGCAAAGAGCCTCCACATCATGTGTCAGATACCCGTCTTCTGCTGGATCTCAGCCACTGTTCTTCAGCAGATCATCAGACATCATCATACAGACATCCCTAAAACTCTGACTGAGATGTACTGTCACTTCCTGATCACTCAGACCAACAGGAAGAACGAGAAGTATGAAGAGACAGATCAGTATGACCCAAAGAAACTGCTGGAGTCCAACAGAACCATCCTTCTGAAACTGGCTGAACTGGCCTTCAAACAGCTGATGAAGGGCAATGTGATGTTCTATGAAGAGGACCTGAGAGAGAGCAGCATTGATGTCACTGAGGCCTCAGTGTATTCTGGGATTTTAACTGAGAACTTCAGGGAAGAATGTGTGCTTCATCAGAAGAAGGTCTACTGCTTTGTTCATCTGAGCTTTCAGGAGTTCCTGTCTGCTGTCTATGTGTTCTACTGCTACGAGAACCAGAACCGGAAGGAGCTGCAGTGTTTTAAACCAGAGAACACAGAGTGGTCTGATGATGTTCTACTGGATGAGCTGCTGATGGCTGCAGTGAGTAAAGCTGTACAGAGTCAGAATGGACACCTGGATCTGTTCTTACGATTCCTGCTGGGAGTCTCACTGGAGTCCAATCAGAGACTCCTACAGGGTCTACTGACCCAAACACACAAGAGCTCAGAGAAAACCACAGAGCACATCAAGGAGTTAATAAAAAGAGATTCTGATCACATCTCAACAGAGAGATCCATCAATCTTTTCCTCTGTCTGCATGAAATGAATGACCAGTCTCTCTCCACAGAGATTCAGGAGTTTATAAAACCAGATAAACCACTAGAACTCTCTGCTGGACAGTGTTCAGCTGTAGCCTGCATGCTTCTGACCTCTGAGGAGGTTCTGGATGAGCTGGACCTGAGGAAATATGACACATCAGAGGAGGGTTTTATCAGACTCTTGACAGCTCTGACTGGCTGCAGAAAAGCTATGTAAGTAATTTATCTGCATAAATAAAACATAGATATTAACACTGATGACTGAATGCAACAACTAACATCAGATCAGTTACAAGATTATAAATTATAATTATTTAGACAGAGCTTTGGATGTCTTACAGACTTTATCAGAAACTCCTCTTTTTAGCTCCACCCCCTGTCCACTTTATCATGAACATTACTAATAAGTGTAATAGCAATTAGAGCCCATATAAATGTCAGTGTGGTTGATAGTGAAGGGCAGGTTGCTGATCTGGAGAAGGTCATAGTTTCTTGGTAGGCAGCTGGTGTAAGTCAAGTATCCTTGTCATGTAAGAATCTCAACAGCCAGGAGTCTCAGTAGTCAGTCTTCCATCAGTGTTGGGCTGGGCTAGCGGGCAGTCACTCACTCTGAAAAAGGTAGGGAGATGGAATTAGTTCTGTATGGATTTATAAAGTATAAAAAATATGATCATTATCAGAGTTTGGCTAATGACTCCAGCAGAACTATCTATAACAGCTGACCTAAAAGGAGAGAACCAGAAGGTCTGAGTCATTAGCCACACTCTGATAATGTTCATATTCTTTGTACTTTATAAACCCATACAGAACTAATTTCATCTGTTTTTCGGAGTGTGTGTTTGCCCAACGGTCCGGCCCAACACCAAAGATTAACCACTGAAACTCTTGACTGCTGAAATCTCGGCATGATGTGGTTCCTGCCTACCTTAGTCCAGCTGCTCATTTTATAAATGCCAAAATTAGTTTACTCTCACAACCAAAAAAAAAAGTTGTGAAAAGTCATAATTTAAACTTTTGAATCAGTCTAAATTCAGAAATAATATATTAAATATATTCTTTATTTCAGTAAATGCTCTAATTTGTTCATTTGGAAAACATTGTGTCACATGTCTAAAGATGAACTCTCTGCTCTCTGCTGCTGAAATTATGGATCAGAAGGTCTCATATATATTGAAAATATAATAGTTATAAAGTAATATCTGGGTGTGTGGTGACTGCTGACAATTACATCTTTTCAGTGTATATTGCTTTCGAAATAATGCATTATTAAAAATAAATCCTTTGCAGAAAAAAATTTAATTGTTATTTTTTAAATAATTAAACAAATTATATAATTATTATACATTTACACAATATAACAATACTATATTATCTCTCATTAATTAGAAATAAAACAAAACAAATTAATTTATTAATAAATTTTAACTTATGGATTACTGTTGTTCAGTGAGAGATCACAAGGCCCAGGCTGAATATACACCCTACAGTGCGATAGGCAATAAATGACTGTGTGACTATTACAGCAGCCTTCTTTTGTTTTCTAAAGTTCTAAAACTAAATATATTTTAAAATTATACATTATATTTTCTAGGGTTCAACCAGATACTCATTTCAGATGAGTATCTGGTACGGATAAGCATTTGTGATGAGTCCGATCATTAAATGAGTAAAACTTGTCAATATTCGTGCTCATGCTGAAGGAAAATTCTCATTGGGTAACTGACTGTCTTCACGATCTGTGATTGGGGAGTCACACAGAACACCCTCCCCTCCCTACACAGATTGGTCTCTGCCAGAGCTGTGCAGCACTGTCACTCTCACTCCCTCTCACACAGTCACTCAGTCACACACACATTGACATTCACACACAGACACATACACATACATACACACACATACATACTCTCACTCACACACACACACACACAAACCATAATCAACATTGTTTAACTTTCTGTGGGGAAAAAAATCACATCAGGTATTAAAAATAAATAAATAAAATAAATACAAAATCAGTTTGATCATAAAATTTAAATAAAAAATACATAAATAAAAAAGGAAGTTGTGTTGAATATGACATCTTTTGTTCATGCATACTTAGTAGTTTATAATTTCCTACTGCATGAGTTGTATTCATTCATCCACTTAAAAATATTCATGTTCTGAGTTTATAAAAAAAAAAACTTGTTCCGTAAATAGTTATCTTTTATGATCAACGTTGATTTGAAACTCAATTTTGAGGCTGTTCTGTAGTTTTCAAATAAACAATACATATAGCAACTTCTGATCAAATCATAAATTTCAGACTTAAAATAATGTACCAATTTAAGCCACACCCACGTCCGGTTAAACCATACCGGATTCCGGTTAAGGCCCCGCCCACTCCGAGGACAGATACAGATACAGAAAATTTAGATGGTTGAACAGATACAGATAGTGGTGTACTCGCTCATCCCTAATATTTACACAACAGAGTGAACATGTGGTTTCGTTTTCTGGGTGTAGATTAGGACTCTGGGCTTTCCATTTAATTATTTCAATGCTTTCAGTTTCTGGGAATGTGTTCTGCTGTGTGATAGGATTAGGGTTGTCCTGCATGAACATTGTTTGCTGATTGGGTGATGAATGCGTAGAAGAAACCATTCTTTTTTTTAATTTTATTTAAGCTTCTGATAAACATTTGCATTCACACTGTACTGTCCTCTATTCACATAAGACATGAAGTGACTCTACATTCAGATAAACACCTTTCTTCAACCACAACTCTGAAGACATTGGTCAGTTTGTCCACAGGTTTAATGGTTTGAAAAGGGTGAAACTAAAGAAATACAGCATTAACTTCTTGTTTGTTTTCTAAAGATTTGCCAAAAACACAGAAAAACATGGAAAGAATACTCTCAAAATTTAGAGACTAGCATGTAAAGCTAACATACTGTGAATTAGCACTTCTAGCAGCCAAGCATAATCTTAGCGGATATTGTTAACTTCTTGAAATATACAAATACTCTTATATATTGATGCAGAATTATGAAATGAAAATAAAAATATTTAAGATACACACAGAGGATGCCATTAAAGTGCTGGGAAAAAGCAGATTGAAGTAGATGAACAAATGCTAATGACTAACTACTCTTCATGTGTTAGAACAAAAACACCTTGCATGACCTAATTTTAACATTGATACAGAAAACAGACTACTATGAATTGCCACATGGTGGCACCAATCAAAACTGCAAGGAGCAATAAACAGAACACACTCTACCATGTAACTGTATAAGAGGTTCAAGTACTGCTGCCCAAAACATTCCCCCCAACCATGGCACTTCCTCCTCCACCTTTTGCTGATTTCTTTACACACTTTGGGTTCAGTCTTTCCCCAGTTTAATGAACATAATGTTTCACATGAGACCCAAATAAATACCAATAACTGGAGGTATCAGAAAGAGTTCTATAAACCGGATTCCAAAAAAGTTGGGACACTAAACAAATTGTGAATAAAAACTGAATGCAATGATGTGGAGATGGCAAATGTCAATATTTTATTCGTAATAGAACATAGATGACGGATCAAAAGTTTAATCTGAGTAAATGTAACATTTTAAAGGAGTAATATGTGGATTCAAAATTTCACAGTGTCAACAAATCCCAAAAAAGTTGGGACAAGTAGCAATAAGTGGCTGGAAAAAGGAAATTGAGCATATAA
>BRDA01060568.1:0-11357 GCA_036984385.1 Crenuchus spilurus
ATGCTTTAATTTTCACCCGCGACTGGATTTTCAAACAAGCCCAATTGGGCGTGAAAACCACGAACCTGGCAACCCTGCAAACGGTGAGCGCTGCTTCTTGGTGGAGGTTGAATGATACCAAGTTTTTGTGGGGAAAGGGGGGGTTACATTACCAAATGATTAAACATGCTAGTATTTTACCTAAAATTGAAAATTAACAAGTTATTCATGAAAGATATTTTTGTAAATTGACATCATGTGACTTTATTGGGGAGGTTATAGTGATTGGATCAGATTATTGGGGGGGGTCATAACCCCCCTATCCCCCCCGCAAATTACGCGCATGGTCAGGGACATTGCAAAGTGATGGGGAAAGACCTAACAGAGGGGATGGGCTAATTGGCTACCACTACATTGGGAAGGGGATAAAAATGGGCAAAAACCTATAAATAAAAAGTATTTTAACAGAAATGTTAACGGAAATGCTGTAATTAGATTATTTTAATAAACCATATAACTTGGATTGATGCGATGCTGGTGTGACCACAGTGCTTTGGGGTTTGTTATTACTAACCCTGTAAAGCTACTTTGTGAAATCAGTTGTAAAAAGTGCTTTATAAAATGATTTGTTTTTATTTGATTTGAGTGTACGATGTTGCTCACAGTGGTTCAAGGCACCGCTCAGGGAGTTTGTGTTTGCTCAGACACATGAAAAATTAGAGGGAACATTGCTCACAATGTGGTCATGAATTTGAGCTGTGGCTACTGATTTAGTTTATTCTTGGGGGGTATAAAATGCACTTTTGTAGATTGACAATTAATCTGATGTCTTGTACTACCAAATTATACAGTCAAGTTTATGTTGGAATGTGTTTACAAATCAAACAGTTACATGCTTTTATTTGCTCTTTAACAAGCTCAAAATTTAGATTGTTTAGTGTTGTTCTGAGAATAAATATACACATATGAGGTTTGTTTGTGTATGGTGGGCCAATTGAAATGATTTACTAAAACTAAATGTATTATTCCCATAGAGAAAATCCTCTATAATATGTGTACAAAACCACAAAGTATGTACTTGTTTGGGGACAGCCTTGTGACTATGTCCACTAGAGGTGGGCGGATCGATACAAAATATCGATAATATCGATACCAACGCTGGTATTGAACAATACTCGTGTAAAAAGATCGATACTCAAGCTTTTTTCTCTCCCGCGCGCACTGACTGCTGTGCACACGGATTCATCAAACTCTGTAAGAGCAGCGCTGTGCTGCGTCACACAGCACGGAGCAGTGCAGCCTCCCCCGTCGCTCCTCCCCCTCTAGTCTTGTGTTGTTGCATCATCACGTGGCTCAGCAGTGCCACCCAAACAGCCATGCAGGGCTCAGCCTTGCCCGCCCACTTAGCGCTCTCCTCCAAGATTGTTTTAATTAGCTTTAAGTTATATTTTTACACTCTTTATTTAAGAAAAAAACGTAGAGAAGTGCACTGAAAGGAATAAATTCAAATTCAAAATTTGTATTTTATTGTATTGTTTGACTTGAAAAACAATAAGTTTGAAACTGTTTACAGTATTTCTTGTATTGTGGTTTGTCATCCCTCTACCTCAGGAGATTTTGATTGAAGTTGTGTTGAGTGATATTGTTTACACTCTCGTTTATTTAAGAAAAAAACTGAATTGTGAAAAATTCTTATTTTTTATTTTTCCCAAGAACAATTCTATTTGAAAAAAGAAACAAAGAAAGAAAGAACTAGAAAAGTCCAGTGAGGGGAGAATTTTTATTACATTTTTTTTATTGTGGTTTCTCATTTTCTACCTCAAAAAATATTTATTATCCTAATGTTAAGGCAAACTTTGTTTTGTTACTGTTATTGTTTCTAAACAAAAATGTTGATTGTGATAAAGTATTTTGTCACCTACATAATTCCTGGTATCGCCCACCTCTGATGTCCAGCACCACCACATACTACACTTTCAATATCAGCTGAAAATCAAGCTACTTAAATGGTGGTGTTTATTAGTTTATATGATAATATAAAGTTTAGGACATAATCTGTATAGTATATTTCGCCCATGTGTTTGTTCTGAATGCCTATCTTTTTAGACTTTCCTAATGACCGAGACCAGCATATGGCCAAACTGTAGCCCCAAAATACCCCACCCAATAGCCCCACCCCCTCCCGCACGTGGTACATACCATCTCCTTTTATGGTCATACTAAAACGGTGCCACCTATATTACAGTCCCACTGACTCATAACTTCTCCACCTTTTAATAATAAACTCCGCAGTGAGTCAAACAGCTACACATTTTCTCATCTCTTTAAATTGATATTGTTATTAATTTTAATAAAAGCAAAAAAGATTTTAAAATAATAAAACAAACGTAAAACGAGCGACACGAGTTTGCGTGAACTTGTTTCTAGTCGGACGGATATTGTGGTCGCTCTTTCTGTTTAGGGCTCTGTCAGAGAGGTTTACTACAGAGAGGACCTCATCGACAAAACAGCAGTAATGCAGGTTTGTCTTTTAAAATCACATTTTGATTCATTTATTTGAAAGCTGATTCATGTAGCTGTTAAATAAAGGCGTTATGTTTGTTTTAACTCATTCGTGACTAAACTGCAAACGTGTTTTTTTCCAGACAGGTTATTTTTGGAAGCCTCGTCTGTTTAGAGTTTCATGGCTTTATATTATGATAGGATTCATTATTATTTACATTTATTTAACTTTATATATAATATTAATTCATTGCTCATAATTTAAATACATAATGCGACATTTAATATAAAACGTATTTGTATTACTGTAGATCAGGATGACTTAACATTGCACACTTTCTGTAAATCCTATGAACTTCTTTTTCACTTCTCAAATATCACTGTGTTCGTAATGCTATATGATATATTTAACTGAAATTGCTGATCCGAGCAACCAATGATTTATAAAGGAAAATCATGAAAATTAACAGGGGTGCCCAAACTTTTTCACACCACTGTATAAAATGCTATATAACTGTACTTCATTATTCTAATATAAACATCTGACCAAAGGTTCTGAAAAAACGGAGGCAGCAAACTTTATGAAACCAAAATTTGTTCTATTCTCAAAACTTTTGGAAACCATTCTATTCATGTGTACAGTATTTGTAAATTTTTGATTGTGTCATGACTGCATGTGTTTGATTTATCTTGTTTCTAGGATCCTAATGAAGATACCGAGTGGAATGACATTCTCAGGAAGAAGGGCATCCTTCCTCCTAAAGAGACGCCAAAGGAAGATGAGGAGGAAGAGCAGATTATTCAACAACAATCCATTGGTAATGTTTATCAGAAGCTTGGAAAACAACATATGTTTTCTGCATACAATAATTTTGAAAATAAAATAAATGTAAATATTTTTTTATATATAAATGTATATCCATCCATCCACCCATTATCACACCCGCTTAATGTATAAATGTATATATTATATCTTTTATATATTTATTTATTTATAAAATGTAAATATATTTATTATAAATAAAATTATATAAGTGAATAGAATTTAGTGTAATTAAACTTGTATGATTTGTTAAGAAAATATACTCTTAACTGTCGTGTTCTGTTGTTACCTGCAGTGAAAACATATGAAAATATGACTTTGGAGGAGTTGGAGGAAAATGAGGATGAGTTCAGTGAGGAGGATGAGGTTGCCATAGAAATGTACAGGTATGGTTTGCCACAAACTGCTAAACTACTATGATGTAATTGGCACTGCATGCAGGATCGCAATTTTAGTTCACACTGCATTATGACTTCAGAAATTCAGACAACTGTCCCAATAGTAAACACAAAAACAACTAAACACAAACTGAAATGTGCTTTCATTTCAAAGTTTGATTCATGTGTTGTATTTTAGGCAGAAGAGACTTGCAGAGTGGAAAGCCAACCAGATAAAAAATGTGTTTGGTGAGGTGAATGAGATCTCCGGTCAGGATTATGTTCAGGAAGTGAACAAGGCTGGTAATGGCATTTGGGTTGTACTGCACCTCTACAAACCAGGGTGAGTTTCTATGTGCAGATGCATCTCAGTAAATTAGAATATCATCAAAAAGTTAATTTACTTCATTAATTCAATCGTAATGTTAAACTCACATATAGATTCACTACACACAGAATGATCTATTTGAAGTGTTTATTTTCTTTAATGTTGATGATTATGGCAGTCAATGAAAACCCAAAAGTCAGTACCTCAATTTTAATATTATATAAGTAATTAACAATAAAATATAAGTTTGTTATAAATAATATAATTATTTTTAATACATAATTGTTGGCCAACTGAAATGTATGTACAGTATATGCACTTGGTCGGGGCTTCTTTTGCATGAATTACTGCATCAATGCGGCGTGGCATGGAGGCGATCAATCTGTGGCACTGTTGAGGTGGTATGGAAGTCCAGGTTGCTTTGATAGCGGCCTTCAGCTTGTTTGTATTGTTGGGTCTGGTGTCTCATCTTCCTTTTGACAATAAATCATAGATTCTCTGTGGGGTTTAGGTCAGGTGAGTTTACTGGACAGTCAAGCACAGTGATACTGTGGTTATTAAACCAGGTATTGGTACTATTTGCATTGTTGGCACAGGCCAATTCCTGCTGGAAAATGAAATCCACATCTTAATAAAGTGCTCTAAAATGTCCTGGTTGCACTGACTTGATGTGGACCAACACCAGCAGATGGCATGGCTCCCCAAACAATCATTGATTGTGGAAACTTCACACTAGACCTCAAGCAGCTTTGATTGTGTCTCTCCACTCTTCATCCACATTCTGAGAACTTGATCTCCAAATGAAATGCAAAATTTATTTTAATCTGAAAACAGGACTTTGGACTACTGAGCTACAGTCTAGTCCTTTTCCTCTTTGGCCCAGGTAAGACACTTCTGATGTTGTCTATGGGTCATGAGTGGCTCGACACAAACAATTCAACAGCTGTAGGCCCTGTCCTGGATATGTCTGTGTGTGGTGGCTCTTGAAGCAGCTGTCCACTTCTTGTGAATCTCTCCCAAATTCCTGAAATGCCTTTTCTTGACCATCCTTTAAAGGCTGCGGTTATCTTTGTTTGAGGACTTTTTTCTACCACACTTTTCCTTTCTACTCAACTTTCCATTTACATGCTTGGATACAGCACTCTGTGAACAGCCAGCTTCTTTAGCAATGACCTTCTGTGGCTTAGCCTCCTTGTGGAAGATTTCAGTGACTGCCTTCAGTCAGCAGTCTTCCCCATGATTGTGTAGCTACTGAACCAGCCTGAGGGACCATTTAAAGGCTTAGAAAACCTTTGCAGGTGTTTTGTGCTTATTAGAGTGTGACACCATGAGTACAATTTTGAACTTTTTCCACAATATCCAAATTTTTTTGAGACACTGACTTTTGGGTTTTAATTGGCTATAGGTCATACTCATCAAGATTACAATAAATAAAGGCTTGGAATAGATCACTCTGTGTGTATTGAATCTATATAATTCAATATAAGTTTAATTTTTTTAATTGAATTACTGAAATAAATGAACTTTTCTGTGACAGTTGAATGTATTGAGATGCACTTGTGTGTGGGTGTGTCTATCTATAGCTTAATTAACATACATTTCATAGAGAAAGTAAACAAAGAAAAATGAACAGAGCAAAAATATTTAAAACAGTTGCAAGATCTGTAGTGGTATGTAAGATACTAAAATGGTTCTGTCAGTCAAGCACACAAAGCATCACTACAAATTCAGCAATTAACAAGATCCCTAAAGATACACACAATATCACCAAGAATAGTGTCTCTTCTCAGTTAATCTATTCCTCGCCTTAGAGTCCAGTTCTTGGAATTTTTTTTATCATATCTATTGTGTAGTACTCAGTAATCAGTACTCTTAATGACACAGGTGTTTTTTGTGCAATTAAATTAATACTTTTATATGCATCAAATGAATGATACGTGTTGTATCTGCGTTTTTCCAGCATCCCCCTGTGCACGCTTATAAACCAGCACTTCTCTGAGTTGGCTCGAAAGTTCCCACAGACAAAGTTCCTGAAGTCTATCTCCACAACCTGCATCCCCAACTACCCTGACAGGAACCTTCCTACAATATTTGTGTACTGTGAGGGAGAGATGAAGGCCCAGTTCATTGGCCCACTTGTTTTTGGAGGGATGAACCTCAAGTGTGATGGTATGAGTGTTTTGGTTGTTGTTCTAAATGTATTTTCTGAAATATCCTCTTGATGTCATCCAGTCTTACTTCCTCTGGTGTTTCGAAGTTTCTGTTCAAGGAATGTTTTGAGTATAGTTAATAAATGTTGAGTTAATATGTTTTAAATATTTGATTTTTGTTATTTGGCTAAGACTGATGTTTACTCTCTATTTAATATGCATCCCTGATTAATAATAAACAAACAAATCTCAAGCAGCAATGCTGCCTGCAAAGTACAGATGTCAATCACATATACTGTTGTGTATATCAGAGCTCGAGTGGCGGCTGGCAGAGAGCGGTGCTGTGAAGACCGACCTGGAGGAGAACCCAAAGAAGCAGATACAGGATCAGCTGTTAACGTCCATCCGCTGCTCAGCGCCCACCCGCAGAGACAGTGACGAGTCTGATGAGGACTGAGTCTCCGTCCCAGGGTTGCATTCATCAAGACCAGACAGCTGAGGCTTCACATATGAAACAGGACTTTGCCAAATGTGTTTCGAATATGTGTTTTGGGTTCACGAGGATTAAAACTTTCCAACATGTTCCACGTGTTAATGCAGCTATTGTCAATTCTGACGAAAGTGTGAAACATTGCTGGTTGGATGTTGTGAATGCACCCCTGTTTATATTCTCTTTGCCATCTTCAGGGGAAGTGTTTTCTCTTGAGGTAATGATTAAGAACTGCACTCTGAACTTGCTTGCTGAGCTGTGCTGACTCCAGAGACACAGGAAGACTGTTAAGCATCCACTTACCAGAAATGCCACATCTGAAAGTGCTAAATGTTTTATTTATGACATTTACAAGTCATTATACATGTTTATCAAATTGCCCAAACGGTTTTTATATAAATGTTCCAACTGCCTATCATAAAATTCCTTCTGATTTAATGATCATTTTTGTTTTGGTGTGTTGTGTCTGTATGCTTGCAATTCTACACTTGTCAGTTTCAGAAGACTTAAAACATGGACAACCAGTTTGGGGTATTTGTTGGAATTCATTTAGCTGTTTTAAAAGTACAATAAAGGCACATTTAGTCATTTAAAAAATATAAAGGTGTGCTTAGGGGTCAAGGGAGTGTGCATAGGATAATTAAACATGTATGATGAACAATAGTTTTAAGGTCAAAGATGAGACAGCCTATGTGTGTATGCACAGTATCATTGTTTTATGTATCAAAATGTAAGGTCAGACATTACACAATATTATACACATGACATTACATTTATTTACAGAATTAATTGTGAATTATAGTCCAAAAGGTCTGTCGGATTATCCCAGAGCCCGGCCCAGCACCAGACGATTCCGCTTAGCATTCACACAACAGCGAACATCTGTAAAGATAGGAAGGTCATGTTTGATTCATGCTGACTGCAGTGCATTCATTTGAATATTGTGAATGCATCCGTTTATTAGATTCAGGAACTGAATATGCTTATGATCAGGGATGCCTCTACATTAGGGGCAAGTGGGGCCCGGCCCCACCAGATGTCGCAGCGTGTGACAATTTTGTTTGAATTTATTTTATATAAATATTATTTTCTAACATTGTGTATTTGACGTATGAAAATGGCAGTAGTTCCCAATACATGTAAAATATTCCTGTGTGTGTTGTGTAAGGTCAGTACTTTCAGCAGTCTTCATTTAGTTAGTGACTATGGGGCCGGCCTGCCAGCGTCCATTTAAGTAATTGAGAAGTAGAAAACACTGCGCATGTTCAACACACTTTCAATAATGAGCTGTTTGGCATGGATATTCTGGCCCTATGCTGGGAGCAGCCAATAAAAAATGAAAGATTTGCATATGCGACTTTATGTGAATATCGTTTGTGGTTTCAGCGTTGCTATGCAGCTTGCCACTCAAAAACATCACAGTAACTGTTAGCCGCTGCTAGCGAGGCAATATAATGAATCACATCAACAATTTAATCAAAGCTAACAGATAACACACACACAGTAATTTTACCTCAGTAAAAGGTGTATTTAATTTACTCATGACTGGAATGGATTGTATTCAAGTTCCTTTGGTCACAATAACCAAAGTAAAGGCAATGGAATACCACTGGTAAGTCTCCAGACAGGGGCTGCATCTCATGATTTCGACACAACACCAGATTTGGTGAGGTGCATTTGTGGTTGAATTATTTGAGCAAGTAGGTTTGTGTGCAGTTTCACTGTCGAGTGCGATGCTGCACATACAGAATGTATTGCGCCCCACCTGGCTTTCTATTCTAGAGACGCTACTGCTTATAATTAAGAGGCATATAATAAAAGTCTAATGCAGAGTAAGTAAAAATTCAACCTAATTCTTGAATTGCCTAGGCATTGAAATGCTGTTAGTGTTGCTGATTTGCAGGCATCTAATTTTGCTTAGTGAAGTGTTTCGTTATTAGCTCAGAAGTTGAGTCACTTGTATAAAATGTGCTATGCATGATGTCCCAAGGATTGATGAAAATCACAGACACAAGCCTTGAACTGTGTATGTACTCTGTGTTTGGCACCTACCTCCAACAAGTCTGTTCGGACAACCACAAGTGGTCTTCAGCTTCTCTTAAGAAAAACACAATGTCACTCAAACTGGACTTTACAGACATACAGAATTCACTGTTGCTACACTGTTGAAAACGACCGCTTTCAATTCTCATTTCAGATAGTGAGTCCATTAGAAGATATCAGCTCATCTGATATAAACTGGAAACATGACAGAGACTTACAGAGATCACATGCTGTTTCTTCCTGCGCTGAGAAAACTTGGGGGAAAGGCGCATCAGTGGGTGAACGGAGTGAGACTAGACAGAGAAGGTCCACTTAGTGTGAATTCAAGTAATCAATGAGAAAATTAAACAAACCATTGTTGAAGGTTTTTACCTCTCTCTCAACAGAGCCAACGGAGTTATGTGCCTTGGAATAGTGAAACAAAAACTGAAAAAGAGACAATTTGATATGTATAGGCTTCACAAAGAGTTTTTAACCTAAAAAATACAATAAAAAGTACTAAGTAGTCGTAGCACTAACCCGTTTGAAAACGTTCTGGATCTGCTCCTGAGAAATGTAAACGCACAATTATTACTTCACGAACACTTCCATTAAAAACATGCTTGTACACACATATTAAGAGCGCTCTCATACAATGCACATGACTTTTCACCTTGTTTTGGTTTTGCCACACAAGTCCACACAGAGAACTCTGCATAGCGGAAGCCTGCAAGAGAGAGACAGTTCCTGAATGTCATGCAGCTTTGTCCCTGTAGACATTTGTGAGGCACAAACCTCCTTACTAGGGTCATCTTCTGCGTTTGAAATATCTTTTACATCTCCCCAATAAACACTAGACGTCTCATAGGCATGCAGATCATGTCTATAACACATAATAAACATCATCTGGGGGCGGCACGGTGGCTTAGCACGTTCGCCTCTCAGCACTGAGGTCTTGAGTTTCCATGTTCTCCCCGTGTCTGCGTGGGTTTCCTCCGGGGTCTTCGGTTTCCTCCCACAGTCCAAAAACATGGGGGTCAGGTGAATTGGCTACTCTAAATTGACTGTATGTATGTGTGTGTGTGTTCACCCAGCGATGGACTGGTGCCCTGTCCTGGACTTAGTTGAATAATGTAATGCCCTGCCCTGCGCCCAGTGAGGGAGTAGGGGACTAACCGTGACCCTGATAAGGATTAAGCGGGTGTGATAATGGATGGATGGGTGGAAACATCATCTATATGTCCATTAGACGTCTAATATTTAGTGGGTCAATAGTCACAAGACAGCGCTGGTTGTGTGCTGCACCCGAGAGGATTTGACCACAAATGATGAAGATAACAGGCTTTAAGATTATGATTATGTTGAAGCTGAAGTCACTTAAGTTTGCTGAAGCTACAAAGGTACAGAGTGCTGATGCTATAAGGGTACGCGACTGTACAGAGGTTAAAGGGCTGTGAACCTGTAAGGATATGGAACTAATGCTGAATCTGGGAGAATAGAGGGTTCTTGAAGCAGTAAGGGTGAACCTCTCAGCGTACATGACTACTGGAGCTGTGAGGCTACAGTACAGTGCTGAAGCTGTCAGTGTACAAGTCTGTGCTGAAGCAGTGATGGTACATGACCTTGTTGAAGCTCTCTGAATACAGGACGACTGAAGCAGTCAGGATACAAGATCAGATTAAAGCTGTAAGGGTACAGAACAACTGCTAAAGCTGTGAAGATACAGAACTGTACCGATGATGAGTGGTTAGAAGACTGTGCCGAAGCTCTCAGAGTACAGGACTGTGGTGAAGCTGTGTAAGTACAAGACTCGCTAAGATGTGCTAAAGATGTGAGGGTACAGGGACTGTGCTGAAGCAGCTGTGTGGGTATAAGACTCCTGAAGATGCGAGGGCACTGTGCTGAAATTGTGGGGTACTTGCTGATGCTCTCTGATACACAGCTACTGAAGCTGTCAGAGTACAGGACTTTGCTGAAGCTGTGGGGGTACAGGACACTGTGCTAAACCCGTGATTGTTCAGGGCTGTGCTGAAACTATTAGGAAACAGGACACAGATGAAGCCATAAGGGTACAGGACTGTGACGAAACTGAGAAAACAAGACAGTACTCGAGCTGTGATGGTACAGGACTGTGCTGAAATAATCTGGGTACAGGACAAATGAAGCTTTAATAGTACAGGACTGTGGTGAAGTCATCTGGGTACCACACTAATGAAGCTGTGAGGCTACAGGATCATGCTGAAGCTGTGGTGGTACATTACTGAGCTGAAAGAATTAGTATACATGACACTGCTGAAGCTGTAAGGGTACAGGACTGTAATTAAACTGAGAATACAAGACAGCACAGCTGATGATACAGGACTGTGCTGAAGTCATCTAGGTACAGGCATAATTAAGCTGTGATGCTATTGGACTGTGCTGATGTCATCTGTGTACAGGACTTAATTAAGCTCTGAGGCTACAGGACTATGTTACAGTCATCTGGGTACAGGACTAATGAAGCTGTGAGCCTAAAGGACTGTGATGAAGCTGTGAGGATACAGGATGATGCTGAAGCTGTGATGGTACAGGACACTATGTTAATGATGTGCACCAAAGAGCCATCTTGTTGATTGCACCTGATCTTCATATTCTTCTTTGCAGCTTAAATATCAATCCTAAAAATAGATTTTACTTCACTGACCCT